>JADLZN010007753.1:0-29978 GCA_018155175.1 Sinocyclocheilus anophthalmus | reverse complement strand
AATAATTATTTTACACTTAAAAAAAAAAAAACAAACAAAAGTATACAATATATAGAAGTGACATTATTTGGAAAATGTCAATTTAAACTTCTATTCTTTTCTCTAGCTATCGTATGGCGTACAGGCAAAGGTTGTGGTGTGTCGTATGTTTCTAAACACAAATTTGGCAAGTGAGGGTTTGTAGTTCTCGGTGTTTGACATGACATTAGCTAAAAGCCTTTGGTCAAAAATAGCATTGTGAACAAAAAGCACGGAGATGCAATCTAGTCCTGAATTGTTCGAGTTTGGAAGCGCGTGAGGCCAGAGGAAGCCCCTTCTGCTCTGCAGCTGTCAGTCTGTCACAGGAAAATACTGATGAAGTCCGGGCACAAAGAAGAGTTTTAGAAACGTTATCCAGGATCTGCATGGTCCAAACGGGCTGTTCTGTTAAACTATTACGGATTTAGTCTCAATATTACAGTCACACTTACCTTATAAAGAAGCAGCAGAATATCAGGCTTAAAACAAAGACAAAGATCCCAGTGCCAAAGATGGCCACATCGATGTTGAGAGGTCACTGGAGGCATGGTGTTTTAAATATCAATCATTTCTTGAAGATCAAAAACAATTGATATGCCATTTATGGAAAATTAGGTGATTCTTTGTAAGACAAAACAATATGATACCCATTAACAATGCAGTTTCATACCAATCGAGACTTAGGCGTCAATATTTATCAAATTGTTAAGGTTACTACTCGGCACAACATGCTGGCGTTAATATCAACTCCCAGTGTGGGTAATTAACGGGGACAAACGCCGCAATTGGGTGCGTTTGACCCAGCGGTTGGTTTACTGCCCAGAAGGTTGGGTTAAACATGTAACCCAGTCTGTGGGTCAAAACAGACCCAATTGCTGGGTTTTGTACCAGAATTTTACCCACGCACTGGTTGCATTTAACACACAGCATTTTTTAGAGTGTAGAAAACCAAATGAAAAAAAGCATTGAAAGTCCTATGTGAAGACAGCATTACTCTCAACCTGTTAGACACTGTTTACAGATTAAACAAAACAAACAAAAAATTTTTTTTTTTAATTTACAATGACATTAAATATTAATTTAAAAATAAATCTCACCATTATAAACAGGCTCCTGAGTGTCTTCACTTCACTGTTTATTCTTCATACTCGGATCTGTGGATTCTCCCGGATCAAGCGTCAAATGAATCCCTGACTGTTTAGTCGCATCTACAGTTTTGAGAGCCTGTAAATGTGAATCAAACTATGTAACGGACCGCAGAAAGACATAAATATCCACATGCACGAGAAAACAGTAAACCCTGCCTGTAATTCAGGAGGCGGAGCCTAAATATCTGACTCACTCATTATTCAGCGATTCACCTCTCATGTTAAAGGGATAGTTCACCCAAAATGAAACTTATGTCATCATTTACTTAACCTCATGTACTTTCAAACCTGTATGAAATGTATTGGTTCTGCAGACACAAAGGAAGATAATTAACGTAAGAATGTGGGAAAGAGCAGTTCGGGGCACCTGACTTCCATAGTATTTTTTTTCTCCTACTATTGAAGTCAATGGTGCCCCAAAACAGCCCGGTTACAAACTTTCTTCAAAATATCTCATTTTCTGTTCGGCAGAACAAAGACATTTATATGGGTTTGGAACTACTTGAGGGTGAGCAAATGATGACAGAGTTTTGGGTGAACTATCGCTTTAAAACTTCTCATGTTCATCAAAATAAATTGCACTATTATAAAAAGAAACGGTAATAATATAACCTTATATGGTATAATTAGTATAAATATATTTAGTGTAATAGTATATTAACAGACTAGTATAGAAATATTAGTGTAAGTATAAATATAGGCTATATGTTTAAATAGTAGCTTTATTATACAACAGAAAACGTTTGTGACCTCTAAAATATATATTTTTTGCATGAATAGCTCTTCAAATATGATATTGTTTTAAAAAATCATACATATTTCTTAACCCAGGTAAAGTTTATTTCAAACTGTTTTATTTGAAATAAATAAATCACAGCCAAAGCCTCCTAATTTTGTTTTCCATTTAATTAAGCAAAATAATTTAAGAATCACAATAGACAAAGTCTATGCTGTTTTTTAAACCTTTTTAAAAAATCTTTTTATTGGTATTTAACAAGACAGTACATAATGATACATTCAGTAAAAATAAGAGATAGACAAACTAGTTATCTGAATTTTTTTTTGCAATACTAGCCCCAGAGAAAATTAGATTTTAAAAGGCATGTTTAGGCAGAAATATGACCTGTTTAAAGGCAAATTTGGGCCAGTGGCTTTAGAGTCTTTGCTGGGAGCTGATCATGTTGACTCGGGGAGTTATTTCTTCACACCCTCCTAACAAGTCTGACATTAGACACCATCAGACACTACAGTAAATTCACAGAAGATTCATTTAATATTTAATATATGCCATGAGAGCGTTCCTGCTCATTGCATGACCGTACGACAGAATTATAAAGGGTTATTCTTAATTCTTTGACAATCTACCATTAAACTAGAAAATTCAGTCCATTGCCATCAACTTTTGTCACATTGTGCTCCACCATTCTTCCGTATGCGGACATTCCGCGGTGTCCCCTCGGGATAAGACAAAAAAAACATAGTGTACGGCCAATCACTGCTGACAGCTTAGAAAGTTTTTTTTTTTTTTTACATTTTATTTTATTGCTTTTTAACTACATAATTACTGAAATTAATTAATTAGGTGATTGTAAATATGTCTGTAGTGTAGACCATTAGTAGTTTCTCTTTTTCAAATAACAAATGATTGATTCCTAGTCCTCCATGCTCCCTCACCAACTTCATTATTCTCAAGCAAACAGCCCCAAACATGCAGTGGTCCTCTGTCAACTCTCAGCTCTGCTCTCTGACAAACAAGACTTCAACAAAGGATAAATGACACCGCAGTGCAACATTCAGACATCGAGACTTCAAAATTCTCTACTACAATGTAAACTTAGAGTCAGCCTTCACAGGGACAGTGAGGACTGATTTCATATTTCATAAGTCAGTCAATTTAAATGTGAATACTTTATCATTATGAAATTCAAAACATTTAAATTCACCCACACGTGACCAATGTTTTATTCAAAGGACCCCAGCTCTCTCTTAAACCTCGATATTTCACTTACAACATGTTGACGTCACTTCTAACCAAATCAACATCTTAGCGCAACATATGATTGCTTTAAGTTTTTGCCACAATCACATTTTTTCATTCATAAAGACACGGTACAGCTTGGCCACCCTTAAATACACCACCTCCCAACCTCACACTCTTGCGCAAACAGGACCTGACTTTCAAGCACACTAAAAAATGCACAACCCAAAAAAAATGTACACAAGTCCTTGCCTAGAGGAGCCCCCCCCCCCGCCCACACATTATTTAATGTACATTCCATCTGTCGCTACATATTTGTTGTCTATTGTCTCAACTGCTTCGTATTTCGTACCTAATATGTGGATGGATTGTTTGTCCCACTGTGATAGGACCTAAAGGTGCTAAGCAGGCTTTTCCTCAAGGTCATTTGTCATGCCTTCTTTCTTTGATAAGACAGAATGTGACCTTATGTGATGTTAGACAGAGAAGGGATTGTCCAGCCTTCCTTCTGTGTCTAAAAATGGCAGTAAATCACGTTTTTTACTGAAAAAGAAACTTTTTTTTTAATAAAGACAACTTGGTTTAACTCTTAAGTTTTAAAATAAAAACAGATTGGAATAAAGTGTTGTGAATCACAGTTTTTTTTAATGAGACATTACAAATATGTCTGAGGCTTTTGATCTGCTGGTTGTAGGTTATTGTGTTCTAAATATTTCAAATACAGAATTTACATATACAGAATATGGCACTGTATTTCTCTTCTATTTTACCATGTAGTGTCATGCCGAGGAAACAGATGTTCATTCAGCATATTATGCTTTTGATACAAAAGATGCTACCATCTCACATAGATATCGCAAATGTGTCTCTGTGATATTGTGTGTTTTTTATCTGATTTTCCAGTCATTATTCGGACTTTCATTGCTTTACTGTTCCAAATCGTGGCCACTTCCACGAATAGGGTACCAGTGTTGGGCAGTAACTAGTAACTTAGTTACTGTATTAATATTACTTTTGCAGTAACTAGTAGTGTAACTAATCACTAATAAGATTTCAGTAATAATATTAGTTACAATCCGTAAAACAGTTAGTTAAGTTACGTTGATGCGTTTCAAGTGCTGTGCAGCAGGCAAGCTTGGAATAAGGAAAAGCTTACATTCAGCAGATAGAAATATTGCATTATATTGATTTTGTCAGGAAAAAAGATGATCTGAGCACTGTTGTGTAAATTGTGGCTTTACTTTACTCTGGCATTACATCCCACCCACATCCCTCTGATCAGCATGTGGTACATTATATTACTATAATTAAAAATATTTTTGGAAAATTAAAGTTTCTTACAAACTTATGTGATTTGATAAAACACAATGAAATATAATCGTATATGGGTAACGGATGAAATTACAATTAGCTTTAAGCTACATATGACAATTAATGAGATTAATACAACACTTTCACTTGAATGTCACTATCAATCACTAGAATTTTATGTGGAACATACACAGTTACAACTTCTGTGGGGTGTGAAGAAAAAGTAATGTAACTAGTAGTGTAACTAATTACTGTTGCCAGAAAGTAATAAGTAAAGTAACAATATTACTTTTGAAATGAGTAACTAGTAATTAATAATATATTACATTCTTTGAGTAACTAGCCAAACACTGTAGGGTACATTCATTCATTCATTACTTTTTCAACAATTGGTCAGTAAAGGTCCCCCCTCTTCTCCCCCCTACTTTCTCTCCCTCCCTCTCTCCCTATCCCTCCTCATCTCCCTCCCTACCAACCTTAGGAGGTTAAAGTAATTTTTATATTAACTGTATTATTTTGTATTCTTTTTCCATGGGAAGCAGTTTTTACTGCATAAACTTGGCATGAAATTAAAATTAGCCCTATTTTCTAAATGATCATGTTGTAGATCTTATTATGAATTTTTTTTTACCTTTGACCAAAATGTCATAACTGGATGTTCCAGTGAAAACGACATACTCCCTTTCTGGTAACGCATGCAGGAGCAGGACTTCTCCAATCAATGAATCCGCTTAAACCCAGTAGCCCCTCACTGCAGTACACAAGATCCATCCAGGGGGTGGAGACAGGTAGGGTGGAATGGGTAAGTTAGGGATAAGCGGGTGAAGATGGGAGGTTTAGGGGTGGCGAGGTAGTGTAGGAGTTTTTTTTTTTTTTTTTTTTTTTTTTTTTTTTTTTTTTTTTTTTTTTTTTTTTTTTTTTATTTTTTTTTTTCTTTTTTCTTTTTTTTTTTTTTTTGTTTTCTTTTTTCTTTTCTCCCCCCGTCCCCTCCATCCAGGGGGTGTGGAGACGGCGTAGGTTTAGGGGTGGACAGCTCCTCCTTCCCTACTCCCTCTTCTCACTCCCCTTCCTTTTCCCTTCTCCTGTTTTTGTATGGGTAGGTTTAGGGATCAGGGGGGGTGGAGAAGGGTAGGTTAAGGGGTGGAGATGGTAGGTTTAGGGATCAGGGGTGGAGACGGGTAGGTTTAGGAGTGGAGACGGTTGGGTTTAGGGATCAGGGGTGTCAAGCTGTGTTTTGTTCATTTGCATCATGCAGTGTGTTTGTTCCTGTTGGTCTCTGGAGGGAGGTTGGAAATTTATCAGTATCTGTTGCACACAATGCAATTGTTTTGTACAAAGGCCCACCCAGTGTTAATACGCTTGCACATCAATATGATGAAAACTCTCTTTTTCAACACAAATAAATACGTGCAGGTGCACTAGAGAGTGCGATCTGTGGGGATTTCAGCGAGAAAAATTTGAACATTTGGAAACAAACACAGTTCCCAACAGTAGTTCCCATACACATGGCGTCATGAAGTGAGACCATATATTACATAAAATGTTTTATTATATGTCTATACCAAAGCTAACTCAAGAGTAAAAGTAGCATGTATTGTTGAAGTCATCAACTGCTTAAAGAAACATTTTTACTAGAAGCCTTTTCTTCCTGCTTGTGTGTGCATGCAGGACTTGGAGGATGGTCTGCGTATCAGGCAACAGTCCAGGGCCTGGTGCTGGTGCATGTGTTTGGGTCTGGCCCTCATTCTGTCTGGCGTGGTTGTGGGCGGAGCTTACCTGTACAGGTATTACTTCATAGAGGTGAGAGAACCATTTCCATCTGCTGCACCACATGAGAACTCAGAATAAGAATGTGATCTGTTGGATCCTTAAAGTATTCAGATGTTTTAAGATTTACTTCAAAATGTAAGACAATAAAAAGTCCAAACATATATTTATTGATTTCTTTGTCAGTATGATTGAAATTCATGCCTTAACTAGGTTTTAATTGAATTTTAGTTTAGTTTTTTTAGTTTTTGCATTACAGGATGAGTTCAACGCTATACATTTTTAAAGGCTTTATATTGTTACAATGTTAGTAGTATATTTTTAAGTTGTATTGACAGAGTGCATTATGAGTGTTGAAGTTTTTGGCTAATGGAAAATACCACAGCACTATTTCTGTTTTTTCTAGTCATGGTGTAGCAACGATTTAGATTTTTTTTCCATTTAATTAAGATAATATCTTGTCGGCAGTGAATAACCCAATTCCATTTTTACCATTTAAATTTTTTATGCTCTGTTTTAATGGTTAAATAAAATTTTATTCATCAGAAAGTTTCTTATTAATTGAAATCATGAAACTTGTGGTATTAAAGAGCAATTCGTTAAAAGTTTAACAAAAAATTACAATTAAGACCCTTTTAAATGTTTTATTTTTCCAAATTCTGTTTTCCATTAATTTTCTGAATTACAATTTAATGGTTTCATTAACCAAATATAATAAAAATACAATTTAACTGAACTGATTATATTATATATTTATATGTAAAAATAGTAATAAGAAAATTTTTCTTTTTCCTCAGAAATTCTGTGTTGTGTGTTTAAATTTTTCTGGTAAATAATTTTTCTGGTAAATATTCCTTTAAAATAATGTTTTAATAATACTTTTTATTAGTAGTAGTAGTACTATCATTGCATTAAGTTTTATTTCTCTCACAGTTTCTTCAAGTTAAACCAAACTTTTATTTTGACGGGTTTCTGTGAAGACCTTTAGGTTTCTGTTTGTATATGATATGACAAAGTTTTTCTCAAAAGAAACGGTAAAACGCTCATGAAGTGACTCTCAGAGCAGCTCTGGAGATTAAGTTCATGGGTCGATGTACTCATTGAGGCAGCAGAGGCTGATAAACACGGCAACGCCAGGGCGCTTCTGTAGTAAATGAAACCGTGCGTCTGTGCCATTCATTTACACAGAGAAATGCGGAACATGCTGGATTCATATTTAAATGGTATTTTTGTGGTTTAATGTTCACAGACACTAGTCCAAACCGTGTTTTGATTTAAGTGTACTGACCTACTTTTGATATATCCATCCAAAATTTGGCAAATTCTGTGACATTCCACATTATACAGTAAATCCCGTTTTAATTGAACTAGCTGATTTACTTAACTTACTATTTAATTAAATATTTTAATTTAATGTTAATGATTTTAAAAAAAATCTTTGGTTACAAAATCGGTGCAAACTTCAAAACCTCTCTAATGTCTTAAATTCCATTTCCTAAAGCATAATGAAACATCTAACACAGGGGTGCCCACACTTTTTTTTGTGTGGGGATCTACTTTTCAAATGAGAAACTCACAGAAATCTACCAAGTGAAAAATAAATAAATAAAATACATATAAAATAAACATATAAAAAGCTTGTTGGGATGTATCTTTATATTGCATTAATATCATTTCATTTTAAAATAAAAAATAATAAGGTTAATTTCTTAGTAGGCCTACCCTTAGTAGCCTTTGTATTCTAGTGTTATTTATTTTCATTTCCATGTCATTATTTTTTTTAACAAAGCAAATTCAAGATAGATTTAAACGTTCTGCGTTCTTTTTTGCAAACATACTTTGCAAAAATGTCACTGCAGATATTCTATACAACTTAAAACTATGTAAAGCTCAATTATACAATAATTTTAACAAATAAGCACAATTCAACTTGCCATACCAAACAAGACCACAGGAAGACGTCAAAGGACTGCACATAAACTATGGATCCATTCAGGATCACTAAACACCAAAAAATACAAGTGAAAAATAAAAACATTCTGAATGTGTGAACCCTCAGCGATCTGAAGGCATCATTCTGTGTTTGGAGTGTCTGATGCCCATATGTACATAAACACCACTGATCCTCACAAACTTCTCCAAAACGAGCATCCGTTATAAAACACTCACTATATACAACTACGTGAATATACTGAATTGTGTTCAAGCAGAAATGTTATAGTGATCAGTGCACATCAATAATAACAGACACATGTATGACTCCTGTATCTGTCACTAATCGTCTTTACCTTGATTAAAGTCGTCATCCATCAAAACTTTACTAACGTGACCCTGGCTTGATTTATCCAGCCGGCAGCTGTAGTTTGCATATCATATACATACAGCGGTTTTGAGCCGCCGTTCAGACGCTATTTCACACAGCGCGATGAGAAACAGCTAGAGCTGCTCCGAAACACGTCACCAGTGGCATAGCAAGTCAGCCCCGGGCCCATATGCAAAAAAAAATTTGTATGGGTCCCCCCAAACGTTATTGGCTCCAACTCAATCAACGTATTGTTGATTTTTCTGAAGTGATTAACATTACGTGTATTCACAAGCTGTTTTATTTAAGGTATAAATGCTTGGAAATAATATTTAACATTTTCAAATCCATCGTCATTGTAGCACGCAAGCAACACAATAATTGACAATAAGCTTTGGGTACGTATATTAAAACACAAGTGTCAGCCTTCTGTCAACTTTACTAATATCAAATGCACTATCAAACAAGAAATGCGGTTTTTTACACTTTAATTTGTAGTGAGAAACGATATCTCTCGTTCAAGCTGCATATGCATCAATGTTATTTTCCTCTTTAATATTTGCAGCACTAAATAAACATGAATATTTGAATGCATATTGAAAAAAAATATGAACAATTTAATACAAACAAATGTCTCATGAAGTCGATCAATTAGAGTTTCAAAAAACATCAATAAGCCTTGGCTATACCTTTTATTGCTGTTTTTTTTATGTTTTTTCTCTTTATGTAAATGTGCAAGAATGACAGGTTGGATGCCACAGGACTTTTGTTTTTTATTATTTTTTTTGCAGAATAGTGGGAATTCTCACATTAACGTCCACGCCAATAGCCGTAAAAGATTTTATTACGTGATTGGACTCTTAGTATATAATATTATGACGTTAATCCTTATTTTTCAACATGGTTACTAAAATGCCCCCGTAGGCCTATTGTACTGCATGCAAACACCAATCTTGGCCACAGAAGCCAAACAAACCAAAAAAAAATAAATAAATACTTAAGGAGATATTTTAATTATTTATTAAAAAGTATTTCTAAGTCAGTGTCGCACAAGATGAAGTTGACTGGGTATCCTGACTCGCCATCTCCTCAGGATGCGCGCCTTTAGAGAGAAATACATATTTATGGATTAGCCTACATAATGAAAGTTTTTAATGAAAGAGTTTTTGTTTTCTATTTGAATTATTTCGTTTCAAAGTATTTAAAGCATTATATTAGATATATTTATCATGTCTGTGAAGAGGCAAGTATTCGCTGAGTTTCGGTTAATAATTGTGACGACCCAGGACGAAAGAAAGCGCTCCTGTTGTTTTCCATTATAATTATTTTAAAAAAGCACACGGTTTTTGTTGATATTGTTCTCTGAGTGCCACAAATATCAAGTAGACCCTTTACAAGTCCGAATGATGTACTTACTGATTGTATGAGCAACAAAATGAAGGCGTAGTTAAGTTCCCCCTCTTAGAAAACAAAATGCAATGATTGTTGCTTGCACACCTTCCATGTCAGCACATGAGCGCGCTTCCACGCTTCCACTTCCGCACCAAACGACGGTATATGTGTCTCAACAGCGAACTACTTCTTCTAGTGTTTAAAGAGTTAAGCTTCATCCCCCAAAATGAAAATTTCGCCCATAAATTAGTGCGCCGTCAAGTTCATCTAGGTCACGTATATGACTTTCTTCCACTTCAGACGAATCCAGTCGGAGTATTTACATAAATTGTACTTTGATCATTTCAGCTGTTTCATGGCACTCAGCCAGATGTGTTGCAGCATCGTCCAACAAGGCACTTGTAATAAAAAGCGACCATCCATAAAAGAAAAAGTGTCTCACACGGCTCCGGGTCGTGAACAAAGGCCTCCTGTAGTGAATCGATGCGTTTTGTAAGAAAAATATCCATATTCAAATACGGAATACATACCATTTAATCTAGCTTGCCGCTTCATGTTGCTACACTGGGAGCAGTTCACTGTGGCGGTGACGCTTAGTGGGTCAGTCCTGCGCTGTCGCCGGCTGAGTCCTCGTGAAACCCAATGTATGTTAAACAGGAGCAAAGGAAAGCAAACGTTCTCCTTACTTTAGAAGGAAAAACCTGTCTCTTGGCTTATATCGAAATCCTCCGACATTTTTTCTTTACAAATCCTTGTTTTGTACTTTTAATTTGTGACCGTTGTTTTGTTTTGTTCTCTCCGCTGCGTTTCCGCGTGCGTTACTTCTGAGCGGCGCATGTGCAAAGCTGAACTCATACGTCATTCCCCTGGAGCTGCTTCCGTGTACAACTGTGAGTGCAAGCTACATTAAAGTGATTATACGGTTGAATATGGGTATTTTTCTTACCAACAATCGCACTTCATTCACTACACGACATGGCGTTTGTTACACCCCACGATCATGCCGTGGTTGTGAGGACACTTTTTTTATTTTTCGTTTTATGGTCATGGCTCGCGCGCATTTGAATTAACGTGCTTTGGACTGCATCACTACTGACCATACACGCCTGCTGAGTGCCTCCATCTGTCTTCTCAACTCCCACAGAGCTGAAAGATCAAAGACAAATTTCTAACCATATAACTCGACTGGTTCCCGTTCTGAAAGAAGAAAGTCCTCATTACACCTAGCGTACCATGATCATTGGGGGAGTCAATTTCCTTGGGCCATATTTTTCATTTTGCGGTGAACCTACACCCTTTAATTTATACTATTACCACATTGTGCTAATTGCACTTGTGTTTACTCTATCCGATCTCGATTTTAAATTTTGCGCAACTCGTCCCTACAGTGACTTGAAGACACGGCTAACCTCACTTTTGCCTTAAACTTTATACTTGCACATTCCCTTTCCTGGTCCGCTCCCGCTTGTGTCGTTACTAAAAAAAAACAACAACAAACATTTTTTGGGACTTTTAATCAAACACAAATGTTCCAAAATATTTCAATTTAATTAAAGAGCGTAAGACAAACTCTAACACACTGGCCATTAAAAAACCAACAACTGGACTAGCCCCTTTTGCCGGCAACAGCCAGTGTGTAAAAGAGAGCGAGAGAGAAAAAGACCAGGGCGGGTCAGACTCAGGAAGAAATACATAGGCCTAAGCTGTCGGCAGAGCGCCCGGGCCCCATGAGGGCTCTATTCATAGCCTCGTTCTCAATTAATGGTTACCCCTCGGCTCGCGCGGCCCCAATGCACGTCGGGCCCATATGCACCTGCATACAAGACGCTACGCCCCTGCACAATTATTTAACATATTAATCATAAAATAGCCTAAGTGAATTTATTATATTTTAGTTTTAAGTTATCTCGCGCCCCCGGTTAAGAAAGCATAGTCTATTTAAATTGTGTGATCTACCAGCATTGCCTTTGCGATCGACCTATTGGGCACCCCTGATCTAACAGAATGATGTGTCTAGTTGATCATGGTGAATGAATGTGTCTATTCATAATGATGCTCTTCAGGAGGAGAGGATGTATTTCTGTGGGGTGAACTACCGTGAGGAAAATTACAAGATGCAGGACAGCCAGGAGGAAACCGACATGGATTTGCCAGCCGCATCCAAGAGGATTGAGGAGAGAGTGAGGGTTCTGGAGGACGAGGGGGTGGAGCTCATTAACATCCCAGTGCCCAAGTTCAGCGACAGCGACCCTGCTGACATCGTTCATGACTTCAACAGGGTGAGAGCCAAAGTTTATCTCCCTCACAGACCCTTACATTCACACACAATTTCATCAGATTCCCAAAAATAAATGACATGTACCAAAATAGTAACATGTTGGTTTTCCTTCTCTGCTTTTAGAGACTGACAGCCTATCTGGATCTGCGTCTGAACAAATGCTACGTCATTCCTCTCAACACTTCTGTCGTGATGCCGCCCAAAGACTTCCTGGAGCTTCTTGTCAACATCAAGGTAATCTTATATTTGAGCATCTTCAAAATAGCCATTCTTTAGTCTGTCTCAAAACCTCCTGAACTGCCTACTGAGACACTTGACTAATGCCCAGAAATGAAGTCCAGGTTGTCACCTGGCAAGGCTTTGCAACACAGTTCTAGTCTGGTGTTCGAGCATGTGACTGTGAACCTTTGGTTGTGTTCGCAGGCTGGAACATACCTGCCTCAGTCCTACCTGGTGCGTGAACAGATGATAGTGACCGGGAAGTTGGAGCATGTGGATCAGCTGGGTTACTTCATCTACGGCCTCTGCAGAGGGAGAGACACCTACAAACTGGAGCACAGAGAGGCCGTTTTTGGTAAACACATGCATCCATCTGTACTTTTGGCGAGTGTCCCATTGTTCTTCGGTTACTTACACACTAACCTCTACAGACAGTATTTGCCAGTTAAAGGAACACTCCACTATGTTTGAAAATAGTTTTAATGGAATTTAAGACATTAGTGAGGTTTTGAAGTTTGCACCGATTTTGTAACCAAAGATTTAAAACAAAAATCATTCAAATTAAATTAAAATAGCTCATTTTCCAACTCCCCTAGAGTCAAACAGTTGAGTTTACCGTTTTCGAATCCATTCAGCCAATCTCCGGGTCTGGCAGTAGCACTTTAAGCTGTAGCTTAGCATAGATCATTGAATCTGATTAGACCGTAGCATCTCGCTCAAAAATGACCAAAAATTTTCAATATTTTTCCTATTTAAAACTAGACTCTTCTGTAGTTACATCGTGTACAAAGACCGACGGAAAAGGCGAGAAAATGCTGTTTATGAAAATGTATCTTTAGTAGCAAATGCATATAGATGATTTCTGATTTTCTTGGTATCACGGTTTTAATAAATACACTTTTAAATTGAAACCTTTTAAATTGTATGAAAATGTGAGAGTATGGCTGTTTATATATATATATATATATATCATATATATATATATATATTTGAGTATATAGATACATCAGAGGACATGTTGACATAATTGTCAGATATCGAGCTCTGACACACACGTGGGCCACATGCATTCACCAGCATTTTTCTCTTTTTCACAGGTATCCAGAAGCGAGAGGCTCTCAACTGCCACAAGATTCTCCACTTTGAGAACAAGTTTGTGGTGGAGACTGTATTAATGGGTTTTTGGCTCCAATTTTTTTTTGGTTTTGTGATGGTATTGGTATAATTTGCATGCTAGTGATAGGAATCTATCCCTTGACGTGATTGGTTATTGAATTTTGTGACGTAGCAAAACAAAGGCTGTTTCAAACAGCGTTTCTGTGACTGCCTTTGGGAAACTACAGTTTTAAGGTGAAAATATTCAGCAATGGTGTTGAAAAATGCATTGGCACATGGTTTCTCTAAAAGCATATTTAAAACACCACATAGACAAATAAACAACTTAAAAACTTGATTTTCACTACAGGGGGACTTTAAGATAATATGATTTGATTTTAATTATTACTAATTGTTATATCCAGTCAAAAATGTCAAGACCACTGAGGGTCTAGTATTCCTATTAATCATTTGCACCAAGTTTGGGGTTGGTAAGGTTTTTGTAAGCTCTCTCTTATCGTCTACAACCAGTGGTAAAATAACTATTGAAAATTTCCTCTTTTTTTTTTTTCTAATTAATTCTTGAATTTTCAGCATCATTAATCCGTCTCAGTGTCACAGGATCCTTCACAAATCATTCTAATATGCTGATTTGCTGCTTTGCATCATTCGACCGCTGTCTTCATTGTGTCTCATCATGATCTAATATCTTTTTTTAGTGTTGTGTGAGTTGTACCACCATGGAACCGGGCGAGGAACTGAATCTTCAGACTGACTCTCCAAACCCTCCGACTCCTGACAGCTCCTGTCCGCCAGACCCAACACCGACACCTGACCGCAGACCCTGCTGGACCTCCGGCCTTCTGGGACTCAGTGATTCTTCTGCTCTCAGCTGGGAATCGTGGGAAGAGATGGACGCCCGCAACCGCGTGTCTCATATTTCCTCCTGAAGTCACGAAACGAGGAGAGCCCTTTGCACTCGATCAGACCACGTCAGAGTGAGTTTGGACACTCGCAGAAGACGTCACATGACCATGCATTTCTCTCTGCTGTTCTCCGTTACAGTCCATGGACCCAAACAACTATGAATATCAGATTATAATTTGGTAGTCACCAGTGTGGCTCTTATTATTTTTAAACTGTTGCCCGAATGTTTTTTTTTTTTTTTTAAGATAACTTTTTGTTAATTAATAATGTGTCCTCTACTGAATCTTCCAGGCTCAGGAGGGTTCATGATCTCCTAGAAGTACCTGTAATGAGTTTCCTGATCACTTGCGTATAAATGCGTATAAATGTCCCACAATGCTGCAACGTCCTTTGCAGTTACTAAAGAACATAAGCACTCACCGCCAAAATCTAAAAGCATCTACGAATGGAAATGAATGATATTTGGTCCAGAACACAAAGATCTTCATTCCTTATTGAGCTCATCCAATCCAAATGGATTAGTTTTTCCGTCCGTGTGTTTGTTTATTTTTCTGTTCTCAATTTCAAATGTTTCTTCCCTGTAAATGTGACCTCTGAACGATGTCAGCAAGTCTTTATATGGTATAAAACTAAAGTAATGGTGTAATTTGAATATACAGACATTTTTCTCTTGTGTATGTTGGGTTGATTGCTGTACTTGTACCTGGGTCACATTTCACCACAAAAAAAAAATAAAAAGATATATAAAATTTACATGTAAAAAATGATTACAATTTTAGAACCATTTATTTTCATTATGTGAATTTAGGGAAAAAAATAATCTGATTAATTGTGAATAATGCCAAAACTAGCAATGCATTCTTAAACGGTTACTTTAAAATTATTTCTTATATATTCGAAATATATAATATAATATTAATATATAAAAAATAATATATTTGTATATTAGTATTCTTATATTTCTGATATTTCTGTTGACATTGTGACCTACATACACATCAGAAACAAGGCGACAATAGCTGTCACTGGGGCAAGAACCTTAAAGGTAGCAAACTCACTGTATCTTCTTTTACCACTCCAAGTCCATATTACTGACTTCAAAAGGTACTATATCTATATTATATATATATATGATATATATATGTTATATATAATGATATAGAATATATATATTAGATTATGTACTTATTTATGAGGAGTTGTAAATATATAAACACTTACAAATCCATAATAAAGTACCAACAAAAATACCTTTGCCTTTTACCTACGATTTTCACCAACCTCATTTTCTCGTATCTTGTCTTTTTTTATTATTGACTGTTGTGTTCAGAAAAGTGTGTGTGTGTGTAGAGTGGTGATGAGGTGACGTGAGTGAGTGAGGAGTGGGTGTGCTGTGGGTGTGTGTGGGTGTGTGCTGTGTGTGTGTGTGTTTTTGTGTGTTGTGTGTGTGTGTGTGTTTGTGGTGGGTGTGTGTGTGTCTGGTGCGACTTGTGTGTGGTCTGTGTCACTGCCAAGACATGTGTTCGTTGGCGTGTTTCTAGTAGGGTTCAGCTTATCTAGTAAAAGATTGTTGTTCCTTTGAACGATTTTTGTAGGTTGTTGCAGTAACAGAGAACTGCCAGAGGCCCAATTACTGACCTGTCAGTCCCACCCGACAGAAAAAGTTTTGTGATCAAAGAGACATTGTACAGTTTTTAGAAAGAAATGTAAATATCGCTCCAATGTATTTTACGAAAAAAGGTGCAAAATACCACAAACTGTATTAAAAAAGCCATTTTGTGTCAAATTCAGGGAAGTATTTTGTGACACCACATGATAGCTATGAATAAAACACCACAATGATTTAAACTGTTCTTCTTAAATATGATCCTCATATTTCTCAGTATTTTCTTTTGTATTTTGATAGTCAAAGTAATAAGCACGCAATAACTTGCAACTCTTTTAAATATATTTACATCAAAGCTTAAAGCTTGTACAGGTATGTACAAATAAATTATCCGCTATTTTTCCTACAAACATAAACATATTTTTTGCAAATCAGGCCCACAGAGCTTGTGCACGAGTGTTCTCACGGGATGTTTCAGACACAGTATTTCCAGAAACACTCTGTGTTGCTGCTTGCCCATAAAAGGTCTTTTGGTGCGTACGCGTAGGCGTCTTTTACCTGCTTGCCCAGGAAAACGGGCTCATCAACAGGCTTTTCCATCATCCCCCTTATACGTACAAACACGGAGTCCATGAGGGTTTGCAATAAAACCTCATCCTCTGTCTGTTGGTATAATGTTTCCTTGGGTTTCCATTTAAATCACATACACTTCTTTGTGCGCTTTAACTAGGGCGCGACCAACTGCCAGCTGTTCTGGAGACCTGATAGGAGGGACGATAACGCCGACCATGGTGATAGTATTTTCGCATCAGCTGTTCTAGATGTCAGGTCCAGTCTGTTATTATAACCACCGCGGTGGAACTGTCCAAAATTGGCACTAGGGGGAACTCTAATCAACGGGGGGGGTGGGGGGGGGGTGCGTTTCTATGTATTTTAATTAGGAAAACACCTACTAGTATCTAAGATACCCCATTAAACTACTTTCATACTGCAATTCTGCACCTATCATTCGGAGCCAAATTAAAATCCGTTGTGTGGTAGAGTATACTGCAAACGTGTGAATTAAACACATACTTCACCCCCTGTTTTTATTTTTTAAAACTGATGGATTAGTGATAATGAAAGCAATGATTTTATAAAAATGGTTCTGAATATTCATTGTTTCTAATTGCTCGGTTAGCAAAGCCCTCAAAACCTTCTTATTTAGTGGTGACAGTATTGCATGATTTGTCATATTATATTAATAGTTTGTACGACTTTCTGCCCGAACATTGGCAATTAGTTTTTAAAGGGGACATGACCATTTCTTAAGTGTCAGATCGCTTTATGCTTGACTTTCTTTTACACAGAGCACTTTGTAGCTCTTACTAAAAAAAAAAGAAGATCGGGTAATTAGGAACACCTGATACACCATATGACAGAAGGTTAACTCTCACTTATTAATCTTTGAGTAAGTGATATTATGACCTCACATAGGTTCTTCATTTTTTTTTTTTTATATCTTTTGATAAGTGCCATTTTTGCTACCTTTATTAAATGTGCATATGTTGTGCACAAAAAAATGTAGATTTAGCGATAGTTTATCAAGATATTGTAATTAGAACACTTCAGCTAAAATTATGAATGATACAATCACAAAGAATGAAGTTCTTAACCAGTCAACATAGTTAGCCAGCAACAATTCATCTTTGCAACCACACCAATCCGCCCAAATGTGAATATTTAGGCCGACCTTTTGACATCAGAGTGGCGCATAGCGTAATTTGCGGGTGGGACTGGTGGGCCTATGTCCCCACCCACTTTTTCTGGCCAGCGTTGTGTCGAATATGGGGTGGCCTACCACGTTTTGAACAGATAATTGCAAAAATATATTGCGGGAAGGAGGCGATTAATGTAAAGAGCAACATAAGAGGGGCACAAAGTTCCATATCTATCAAACCTAATTTACATAGTGAGAAAAAACATAAATGAACCAATGTTGAGCTCCTTATCATCCTGGCCTAACTCTGCAGAGATGCACTACCGAAGTGATCTGCAAGCGGTGTCGCCCTGTTCGTACTCACAAAGTTCAGACACTTTTTTTCTCGCAAATTTCGAGTTATATCACCAAGTCTGACTTTTTTGTTGTGCAAAGTTGTAGATATAAACCGTCGGGCATTCTGGAGAACTTATCGTGCGTTTATTTCCCGACCCTTCAACATGTGGACTTATACTCGCAATTGCTAGAAAAAACAAGTCAGAAAAATTGGCTAGATCTAAAGTCGCAGTTGTGCTATATGAGCTCGTGCAGAGTTCTGACGTTAGTATCCCGCAATTGAGAGTGTGGTTCGTGATCCCTCAACAATTCTTTGGAACAAAAAGTGATCAGGTCAGTTGGGAATACCCAAGTCGCAAGATTACGGCTTTTTTATTATTCAGGTGGCAGAAAACGGGTATCCATACCTTAGATGCTATAGGAGCTCTCTTCTCGTTTTGTGAATCCTCATTGGATTTCTAAGGAGATCTACATACAAAGATTGGACCACACAACCGCACGGGGTGCGGCTGTCCGCCGGTGATTGAGGGACGTGTAACCGAATTCCACGCCGCCCTGGACGATACTCTGCCTGCGTAACTCAGGACTCTTCCTGGGACTGACCCAGTGCTCCTCTGCTAGAAGCCAAACTACAAATAATTGAACCATGAAGCGAAGCAATAGCCACTGGTGTAGAGAGGACATATATATGATAATACAACTATTGTCCACCATTAAGTAATTGTTTTTTAAAACCTGATTTGAGTTAAGTGTTAAATTATAAAAGGCTTGGTGGCTTCATTGGTATATCCTAAAGTATGCAAACATGCTAGTTTTCAATCGTATATTAAAGCAGTTGTATTAATTACATATAATCAAATTACTACACACTTTTTGTCTAATATATACATTACCACCTTTGTGAAGAAAAAACCTTTCTCAAAGTTGTCCTAAACACAACAATACCCTTCTTGTCTTACAGACCAAGTTTCCTGACTTTCGATCCACTTCAAATGTGACTACTGTATAGATACAATATACTATACAGTATTGGCCTGCAACAATTAAATTAGACACACTAGTATGTTTACCGACATTGTGTCAGTGCAAGGTTCTTTTGACTCTTTATGGCAGGAATCTTTCTCGAAAAGTTAGTCTTTTGACGGTAGGTTTTTTGCGGTATCTAGTTTCATGCACAAGCATGCATTGGTGCATTTAATTATCATACTCACAGTGATATGTTGTTTGTTTGCAATAAAAGGCAGGACAGCCCGAATGGCTCACACACAGAGTGCTCTGATCATCATCATCATCCGGTTCGGTGTCTGAAGACTTGAAAAACATCAACAAAGCTGGAGGACGAGAACTAAAAATGACCAGGAAGAACTAAGGTTGGCAACGTCCTCCAAGATCTTCAAGAAACCTGTTTATCGTAATGGCAGCATGGCTGATTCAAATTTTATTAAAGCGCATTGAGTTAAAATAGTCAATAGGTATTTCTGTTGAACCTGTTTGTGGTGGGTGTGTGGTTGTGTGTGAGTGTTTAGTGGTGGTGTGATGTTGTGTGTGGGTGTCCTGTGTGTGTGGTATTGGTGTTTGTGTTGTGTGTGTGTGTGGGTTTGTGTGTGGGTGTGTGTGTTTGGTGTTGTGGAGAGACGATAGGGGAGGAGAGTGAGAGAGAGGCACTTACCAGGGGCGCTGGCGTAGTCATCTCTGCCGATGAATCCAGGCGTATTCCCCATAACAAGGTATCAATGGACGGTGGTAATCGAAAACGAAAAAGCAGAAAGAGTGTAACATCATGGCCGACCTACAGAGCGCACGCGCAAACTCTCTGTGTTTTACCACTACTGTTAGCCTTGAGGGTTCGTCTCCACATGTCCGTCCGGTTTCGTCTTGGAGCTTAATTATCTGCCCTGCCATCGCTGGCCATGTCCAATCTCCCCGCTCCCGCGCTTACTCCCCCAACCCTTCGCAATATTTCTTTCTTTGTAAAGTTCACAGAGGATAAAGTTAATGCCGTCAAAAAATTGAAACACAGACAGTCTGTTGCGTCAGGAGTGAGTCTTTGCTGTGGTGTTAACCCAGTTCGGGATTAATCCAGCCGATTTCTAAATCCCCCGACGGGGCATGTGAGAAAAGCAGTCACTTAGCAGGTTGCGTTATGAGCTCGTGCGGAGATTCAGTGCGCCAGGCAAATTGCCCGCGTTGGAATTTTATTTAAGTTTAGGGACGGCCTGTCTGAGAGTTTATTTCCCATGCTTCCCTGCGGTTACTCAGCCTAGCCTATCCTCACATACAACCCTGCACTAAGTTTTTTAAGAGACTGGAATTGCAAAGCAGAAAGTGTGGGTTCCCGAATTTCTTAATGGGGGTGTGTACAGAAAAAAAGGTGGCGAGTGTTGGCCACAGAGCCTGCATGATTCAAGTCGACCTTATTTGGTGAGTGACACACTATGCGTCCTGAGGAGTCCTGCCCATATCTAATCAGTCTGGGCTTCAGAAGGTTACATTCAACCAAGACTGCGCTTCTCTCTCGGGGCTGTTGGCAGCTCAAACTTGTTCAAAGAGCGGCTGTCCAAGGTCTTCAAAGTGCTGTATCGTGTCTGTGATCTTCCGCTGCTGTTTGACACTGGTTCAGCCCCCAGATCCCCGGGTGTCAACGCGCTATTGGCAAAGCCTATCCTCTCAGGAACGTCGCTTCAGTGTTCGATGTCCGGTTACCTCTCAGATAGGTCCTTCAAGTGAGTGCTGGAGTCGTGAGTATCAGGTGTTACAACATCTAGCCTTCTGGGGGTGCCTCAGGGGGTCAGTTCCTTGAACACACTGGTCTCTGCAAAAAAAAAAAGAGTCTATTACATGCAGTCACTCCCCTCTGAAAAAATGGTTTGGGTGTTGTGTTCAAGCCCAGTGTTGGGCAAATAGTGGAGCAACCCCACTGTTGGGTTAAAGCTAATGTTAGAAACATGGTAACCAAATAACCCAACATTTGGAGTTATTACCAATATTTGACCCAACATTGGGGTTGTAAACAACCCGGCAGTTTTTTTCGAGTGTAGATTCTGGTTGATTCTGTGATTCAATCAACTCTACTTCCATTCCATTCTGAGTGACTGGACGATAGTGGCTACGCATGGCGAGCTTTCTAACCCATTCGTTGGCGGAAGAAGGACCATCACCATTCAGCTCAAACTTGCCAGACAGAACTCTTGTGTTTTCAGCAACCTATCCACTTCAGTCAGCATTCACCATCCGTTAGGCACCTCATCCCTACGCCTTCAAAGAAGCAGGAAGCCTGGCGTTTGATTGATTATCACTGAATTGACCAACCAACCTTGCTAAAACTGCCCGGTCCTTCAGATTTGCTTTATTCAACATCAAGATCAGGCCCTTTCTTTCGGACCTGCTTCACAACTCCATTTATCTCAAGCTCTAGTTCGTGTCCCCAGGCGTGACATATTTGCAATGCTCCTGGCAGGAGGTCGTGTCCAGCCACTGAGCTAAATCAAACCTCTACCCGGTAATGATCCAGATGCGGCTGCAGATGAATCTTTACTGAGGCCGAAAGTGTGCATGAATCACACCGTCTCTTTATCACTTTAGGCACGCTTACCAACTATCTGTTGCAGGTAAAATTTAGGCATTGATGTTGCCTACAAAGCACCGCCTGGCCTCTGCGACACCTTTACCCTAATTACTACTTTCGAACTTACAGGAAGGTGCCCTTCAGACGCTTGTGGTGCGGCCAAGTGTACTACCATTATCGTGCCATCGCCCAAGAGGGCACAAACTCACACTTTCACAGACTTTTAACCTTTAACTGTTCCCGTCCCTGAATGGTCATACCTGCGGCCAACCAAACCAAGTCGAGGCTTGAGTCCCATTACTCTTCCAATCAACTAAAAAAAACCATGGCGTCTTGGCTTCGCAGTCATTATTTGACCCTCTTGAGCACTCCTCTATTCTGACTTCCATTTTATGCTAACTTGTTTTGCTTTGATTTTATAAGAAAAAACAACTTGACTCTCATAACAGCTTGCACTCTATGTATTTCTAATTCGACGGCGGTCCTGTGTTTTCTTCTGTAGAAAAAATGTATGTGATTTTCTTTTTTCTATCCTTTCGTCTTTTTCTATGTATGTAGTTGATAAAAACCACCCTCTAACACTAGCCGGTTCTTTATTCTTTTTCTAATCTCTATCGACTTTTGGTGACTTTTATTTATTATATAAAACCCCTTACACTCGTGCGGTTAGACTAACCTAGACTGTGTGCACGCCTATGTAAATATGATTGCGCTTTTGGGTTTTGATGGGTGGCTCTATTGTCCTCGGAATGTGGGATTAAAGCGTCCTGCATAAAGGACTAATGTAAAATGTAACAGTTATAAAACTGTTTGAAGACCAAGTCTTGTAGACAATCTTCACAAGTGAGCAGCCGAGGTTGTTGCGAAAGGGGCCCGTTAAAGCCCCACCAGGATGATGTCATCTTTGGGTTTTGACTGATAACAAAAGGTGAGCATCCAAACTCAAAATGTCGTGTGGTGTGAGAAAAAAAATCTCTGCCCAAAGCATGCAGAACGTGGTACACCTGATCCATAGCGGAAAGTAATATGAAAGACTGGGTGATATACTAGCAGTCAACTAGTGGGTGTATTGGTATGTTTAATGTGTTCACGCCTGATCGTGTCATGTGTTTGTGTGTGTGTGTGTGTGGTGTGTGGGTTGTGTTTTTGTGTGAGGTGTGTGTGTTTTAGTCTCGCTGTCTGCACGTGGACAAAGAAAAAGGGTAATTGTGTTTTTATCATGTGCTCGTGTTGTTTTTAATTGGCTAAAGCAAATGTATATTACAGTGTTTATGTTGCTCTTATAACACCTATATTCATTATAAAGTCTATCGTGCATCTATAACAACTTTTTTTCAAAAGTAGAACATTGACATGTAATTGTTTATATATAAAGTTTACTGTATGTGGTTCATTAGTATTCAGCAACACTAAAACATGAAAGCATGACCTAGTTTTCCATGTATTACTGTAATGGGAATTATATAGGAAAATATTAAACTGGGACTTTTAAAGCATTTTGTTTTAAGCTGTTAACATACTTATTTGGATAAAATATGGAAATCAGCTTCCATGAATTAGACATGCACTTAAACATAACACATATTACTGTATTCTATAAAGTATTTTACACTGTATTAGACATTACAGTAGTTTTGCATGTTGTTTTTATATTCTATTGTCTTAATTTTAGTGTTGGCAGTGATTTGCATAACAATATTTATATATAATATAATCTAACCTGACCGCCAAACTTTACTAAAGCCATGCTGTCATTGAGAGGTAAATGTATTTCAGCATTGTATTTGATGATAATTCTGCTGATTGGATTATATTTGACCTTTCTTGTTATTGATATGCAAAAATAATATCCATAAAGCTTACCAAAATATGATTAATGGCTCACAAACAGGAAACAAACTTTTCCAACGTCTTCGTCCTCGACACAATGTGTGTTATTGTTCCAGGATTTATGGAGATTAGATTACGGCTGGCACATTATAAAAGTCACACTGATTGCTTCTAGTGTTTAGCAGCAGTAAGACATTGTGTTAGTGATACTAGTAACCTGTTTAACTGTTCTCATTGTCTCTCACTACACATGTTTGTTGTGTTTCTCTGGTGTTTGATGCTACAGGTTTCTTCAGTCATGGCAGAAACCGACATCGACAAATCTCACCTGCCCGGTGTTTATGACGGTGTGTCTGGGTTCTGTTTCACATCTGTAGTTCTTTTAATATCTCCTTAGGTTTGCAACATGTCGCAGTGTTGTTGTTGATCTGGTTTAAGGTTATAAGCTTAAAACCCAGAAGGGGTGATGCTACTGTATACTGTATATAAGCCATTTGACAACAGCTTGATCCATAAAACCTAATATTGCTTCAGTGGAATTGTTCTCGGAATTGTAAGTGTGGTGTGAGCAGTATTGTATTTGATAACTAAAAAATAGTTTTCATTTATTGAAGTAAAGCTCAAATAAAATATAAATATTACATGAAACTTTAACTTAGAAAATAATAATTTTGCTTTGAACGTACTGAAAGTAAACAAATATAAAAGGTTCTACGTAGAATAGAGGTGAAAGGGTTATGTAAAAGTACATGAAATAGGATAAATGACTGAAAATCTAACTGGTAGAAAATTAAAGCAGAATAGAAATAATATTAAATAAAAACCGTAAGTAAACGTAAGGATCAATGGGCTTATAAACTGCGCATGAATCACTGAAGCAACCATAAAATATAAATAATATCAAATCGGAAAATGTATAATACGAAATTTACATATTGAAAAACTTGTATAAAAACCATACGAGCATTTTAGCACTGACCAACAAAACACATAAAAAATATTTAGTCATTCAGTGGTGAAAAGTTATACAATTTTCATTTAAATCATGTTAGAGTTGTGTGATTGACAATTAATAAAAAACGGTTAGTTTGTAATTTCAAAAGCAAGATTGACCAAAAAGGCAAAAGTGTGGTCACATTTTGGTGTAATTTAAACATGAAGGGTGTACTAAATACCTGAAAGGTACATCAAATTAAAACTGAAGACTAAATAACGAGCTATATCATGTAGGAAATAAAAAAGGAAGACTACAATGAATAAAGCTATTGAACAAAAAAAATGTCAATAGAATATAGGATTACAGGTAACTGTTGCTGAAATTAAATGAAAACTGATGATATTCTTATTTATAAAAGATGTTAACTGTGTAACTATAACAATCAGTAATGCTAAAATAACACTGAATAGTATATGTATATATATGTATATAAATGGCTACTAAAAAACTGTGCAACATCTAAATACACTAAACAAATTAAACAAAATTCTTTCTAAAAAAGAGAAAGTAACTTACAAAAATAAAGAAAGAAAAAGAAAATGTACATAACTATAAATAAGTGTATTTCATCTCTATTACTGCATGCAGGAAATAACTGCACTTGCTAAATTTATTTATTTGCAGCAAACCTACATGTAATTATCCATAATCTGTCTGTTTTCTGAAAGAAAAAGCCTTCAAAGAAAAACTTTTGGGTTAAAACTTGGTTTAAAAACCAGGTGCTCGATCAGCAGCTGGTTAATATTCCTGTGCAGGTTTTCCGGGTGAGTTGTGTTGTCTTACATGTTGTTTGGCAGGGCTGCTGCTTGGTGTTGTAGGAGATGAGATCAGAGTTCAGGAATGTGATGTGAGCTCAGGACAGATCGAGCAGGAGAGCGAGCGAGCGTTGGGATTTGTGTTGGGATACGTAGGCCGTAGGACGCGTCCGCACACTCGTGCTCTTATCTGCCCTGGATGAGCTCACGAGATTCCCGGCGTTCCTGTTTCTTAAACAGGATTCGGGTCGAGATTCCAGTCTTCTCCTGTTTTGGCCTAAAGCTGGAGGCAGGAAAGGGGTGTGAAGAGTTCAAGTGCAGGAGAATTCAGATGGACAGCACACAAAGACATTCTCTTAGACGTATGCTTGCATGGAGGAAATCATATAAAACAAATGGTGCACGAAGCTGTAGTGATTACCTAAAAGCACGGCCAAGGGCTGGCTGTGGGCGTGGAGAAACTGGGACAGGGACATAATAAAGGCCAAACCAAATACCCCGAAGCTTTTGGGAGGCCAAGCGGTAGCTGACGCGTGTGGGGAAAATGGTGGCATTTGGAGGTTCATGGTGTGACTACCCGCTGGGGACAACCGCCCCCCCGGGGCGGCCCTCACCCAGGGACTGTGTTTGGTCGGATATTTTAGCTTTTGCTTCTTCTCCTCTAGTGCCAAATATAACCAAAGAATGGCGAATATAAGCCAGAGTTTTGTAAGACAAGCATGGTAGCAGAGAAAATAATATGGATCAACAGCATGATGGGTTATCATGGCAGGGGTCTTGAACTGTCTTTTCTCTCTTTTCTTTGGTTTCTGCTAATCTGATAGCATCCTCTGTGGGTTTGCCCGGGGCCTCCGCTCATCTGAGGGGGGTTCATACGACTGGGGGCGAAAGACCACGCTATTCCCCAAAGAGTGACAGCCCTATCTGTTAACAAGGATGAGTTGTAGCCAACAATTCTAATTTGCTGAAATTATTAACTACACCCGCCGGTGCCATGCATTACTATTAATTTGTTGTCTTATGGGAACAGATTGTAGCAATGGTAACATTACGATGACTCCTCATGGCAGCGAATGGGTGCCGTCGAATGAGGTCCGACAGCTGCTAAAAACATCACAAGAAGTTCACAGTAATGTCTATATGACGTCCAGTCCATCAATGAATTCCTTGTAAGTGAAAAGCTGCACTCTATTTATGAATAAATTGGTCATTAAGGATATGTTTAACTCCTTTGTGGACTAGCGTAGTTTTCCCCAGTCAATCTCCAAGCGGTGTGGGAAAGGGATTATGATACGTAACCGATGTGTATTCGAGTCGATCATTGGTCCTGTCCACTGGTCGCTGACATTTAAGAGGTGGGCACAAGCTGTTTCCTTAGTTTCAGGGATATTAGCCCTTTGTCTTTTTCTGGATGGTTCAAGACCAGTTCTTATTTTTAGTTGCGCAGCACTGACTCTTGTTATGCACAGAAACCCCTTTTCATGGCATTTAGTTTAACTGTGAGTATGCCAACCTTTATGAAACAGGCTTCTGTCTTGAGAGCGCCCGTGTCAGCTTTTCCATCCCGGATCAGGGTGGAGGTGGCTGCAGAACCAGTAGGGCTAACCTTTTTTAAAAGCCATCTACTTGAGCACCAGTTGGCTGTTTACTAACAGTAGCGCACATAAGATGAGCTCACACGTGTGTGTGTGTGTGTATGTGCTTCATGACAGTAGAAGGAGTTTGAGATACGGACGCAGACGCAGCTTTCAAAACGGTAAAATCCACTGCCGAATAACGAGAGAATAGTATTTTTTAAATAGTAGTAGTCTGAGTTGGTTGTATAAACTGTTATATCGTTATATGCTTCTTTGTGAGCATTTAATATGTCTTTAAAATGTCCTACAGCACTGACAGATCTGTAATTAGACGACCTGTCTTTTATAATGGAGTGTCATCTTTTGACTCTGATGTTTAACATGCTTGTGCGATAGTTCATGAGCTTTTATTAGCTCGCTCAATTTTCCACACTTACTTAAAGAGAGCACGTGACAGAGGGGGAGAAGGAGGGTTGTTGTGTTATATACCCAGCTAACAAAAATATGTTCTAAAAGTTAATTGTTAATGTTCCCGATTAAGGCTGTGTGAAGTGTCTCTGACCATTCGAGAACAACACCAATTTGGTTAAAAATGTAAGTGTTAATTTTGTCTACTGCACTTAATAAGGAACATTAATGGAATCTTTCCATTTGATTGTTGTTGCAATCAAAACGGCCTACAGCAGGCGTAATTTTAGGGTGCTTTTGGACCTTTGGCTTCAGTCTTTTGGGTAGTGACCTGTGTGTTGTTCTATGAAAGGTCTTTCTTCCGGTCGATAGTGCAGTGAGTCCCATGTCAGAAATGGACATTTGAGTGAGGCTTACAGTTGTGTGGCTGATCACGACTGATAATGTTGCTTAATGTGCTTTTCCCTGAGCCATTGTGTTAATTGGTTGGTGGTTTACCCAGTTGGCTTGGCAGTATGGTTTGCCTGTTTGGTCCCCGAGTGTGTGGCCTTATTGGCTGAGCAAAGACAGAGGATGGCCCAAACAAAACCTGCCTAGATAATGATTGACACATGCAGAAGGACACCATAATCCCCTTTTTAAGAATTTAACTTGGGGTTAAATCGTGGTATATATATAACTGCTCGTTCTTCCATCATGTTGAGTCACCATTTTATTACGTGTCAGGTACTGGGTACTAGGAAAGGGAGGCCTGATCATGTGCTTGTATTATACTATGATTTGGTATTGGATTATATTTTGAATTCGCTTATAATTTTACCGGTGAACTTGGAATGGTAATTTTAGTTTGGGTTTTTAGTGCATATTATAATGTGCTGTTGGGGTCAGTTTTTATTCAGTAAGTTTGGAATATTTAATATTTTCCTGGTAGCCGGACTTGTACAAATAAGGTTCATTGTTAACATAGTTCGGCTACTTTAGGTAAGCAGACTAGGAATGACGTTTTTAGTCAATGTTAATTTCAACATTTACTAATGTGTTAGTAAGTCATGGGAACTAATGACTTTACTAACTAACTAACTAACTAGTCATGGCCTAATGTTTAGAGAGTCGGACTCGTAACCCAAAGGTTGCGGGATCGAGTCTCAGGTCTGGCAGGAATTGTAGGTGGGGGGAGTGATGTAGCAGCGCGTGCTCTTCCGCCTATCATACCACGCTGAGATTCCCCTGGAGCAAAGGCAGCCGCCCCCCAATATGCTGCTCCCGGCCGGGCCCCCTGCTCCGTGGGGGTTTGTTTGTTGTGGCACGTGTGTTGGTGTTTCACACTGGCTTTGGGGTGTGTGCACTTAGGATGGATAAATGCAGAGCACTAATTCCTAGTATAAGTAACCATACTGTGAGCCAATGATCATGGTCAGGCGGGGTTTTTTTCACTTTATTATTAAAATCAAAAGTTGTGCTTGTTAATGCACAAGTATTTTACCATGTTTAAAGGAAGTTTTGAGCACTCTGCCTTGTGTTACCAACTCTGCTTTAAACTAACAGCACCCTATAAATGTGGTAAACTCACTATAATGTACCCTTTAATCACCTGTTATTTTAATAATCTTGTCTGTATTTTTGTGGTTTTCCCACAGTGTGCCAATGTTTCTCTGTGTTAGAGGACGGTGCTTTGGCTCACAGTCTTCAAGAGCAGGAAAGTGAGTATAAACATCTTTTTCCGGTAATCTTGCTCATCCTTCCTTCTTACAGAAGTAAAATAGACCTGATTGATCTTTATCATGTCAGTTGAGCAGTTCTACAGCACCAACATCCAGAAGAACCAGGCGGTGCAGAACGGGTGATCGTACTCTGCTGTCAGCCCTGTTGGGTCTCTGCAGGAAGAAGGAGACAGCTCTCCATGGATTCTCACGCCATGGGACCTTCCAGCACTTCTGGTAGGAGCCTAGGGTCGCCTCTTCTCGCATGCCGTCCCAATCACGCCAGTCAGCAACAATGGCAAACCACAGACATTAGATACTCGAGTTACTACGTCCTGTTTGTGGGCCACTCAGATGCGTTTGACATAGTCGGTGGGTGTGTTGCGAAACTTATTTGACTAATAGTGTACTGACGTGTGTGAGGTTATCAAATAATAAAAACCACAGGGATCACACATAAAGGTTCGAGCTTGATAGTAACAGGTTTATTCCTGAGTGTCATTGACATTCCCTCCTGATTGGGTTGTGTTTTATTATCTGTCTCCGCTTGGCATTCGGCTGCACTCTAGGGTTGCTTAGGGGTGGGGGGGATGCTCACCAAGGGCTGGCTTTATTAAGCCGTTGATACAAGGGGGGTGGTGGTTTTTCATTCGCGTGGGGAAAAAAATGCAACGGACAAGAAAGTTTATAGTAGAAATATCATAACCTAGAAGGTGTCCACGTAAGATGTCAACAGTGCCACACTTATATGAGTGGGCGGAAATGATGTGGCGGTGTTCTTCGACGTGGAGCAGAAAGAGGACAGTATGTGGTGACAGGAAAGCACTGGAGGAGAGAAGGGAGCCGGGAATCCGTGTGATTGTGGAATCGTGCGATCGGTCGCCGTGAGCGCAGTTGCGCTATGCACTAACCACAAGGCTATTGGCGTCGTAAGTTAAATTTTGTCTTGTTTGCAGGGAGGAAGAGGACTGCAGATATGCACAGATGATCCAGACGGAGCTCCAGAGGTGTGGGGAGGAGGCCAGGAGGCGAGAGAAAGAGGATGAGGTGCATTTCATTAAAACATGACA
>JADLZN010007752.1:0-27613 GCA_018155175.1 Sinocyclocheilus anophthalmus | reverse complement strand
TTACTCTGGCACTGCCATCCTCAACAGGCTGTAAGGGACAGACAGTAGACCAGACACAAGAAAAATACAGCAACATCTCCAAAAAACCTGCACCTGCAACTCTTTGCAGGTACATTTAATACAGCAAAAGTACAATTTTGCAATCTTTTATCAAGGTGTTCGTGCAAGAGCACAATTTTTTATGAGCACTTGAAGCGATGCCATTTGTCAAGTCAAGCTGTGCCATTTTTGGCAAGCTGACTGAGCGGAATACGGTGAATGTCACATTGCAGCCGTACTGTCCGTGCTAATAAAATATTGTCCCCCAAAGTGTTCAAATCACTTAGAACCTGTTCCAAATACCAACCTAATCCTTTTCAGTCCTTTTCCGAGTCTACACTTTACATGTGCACTTGACAACCATCTCAACTCCCCAAATACACATTAAGTGTGCCATCTCGGACTGAATTTCAGAGGCTGGTACCACTTATTACAGGTAAGTGTCTTGTAATAATTTGAGTAAGTATTGTTGAAAATCTCAGATAACCTGTTGTTTTTGCATGCAAGAAAAACTGAAGAAAAGAAAAACAGTAATGTGATACCCCGAGAAGATGCCCGGCTGTGGGTTGGCAGCCAGCTTTTGCTCATAATTCCCGATGCATGTCACTGCCTTCTGCTGCCAGGCCCAGCCATAAAGAAAACCGAGTTCATGGCCCTTTAAGTAACTCACCTAGTGCTAAAGGTCACACAGCCAGGTCTTGTCATCCCCACCCTCTCTGTCTCCCTGCTCCCTCTTCCTCCTCCTGCTCTGCCATCCCTCAGTGCCCACTTCCTGACCATCAGAGCCAATCGCCAACCGCCCTTGCCTTCTCCGCCACCAATGCAGAGCAGCAATCTGTCACCCAGGCACTGGAGGACGCCACCCTGCTGGCCCCCTTCCGCACACTGCCGTAATGGCTTCTGGCATCCCACGAAAGAAAAGTTATGGACAAAAAAGAAGAGAGTTGTGGGGATAGAAATAGACAGAGAAGTCTAAAGGGGCAGTTAGTTTAGAATCACTCTTCACTTTCGAACTGCCCCTAGCCACACTCCCCGTGCACCTCCTCTCCATAAAGCTCTTGCTCATCTACTCCACGCCACCCTGCTTTGGCCCCGTCGCTTTGCACGATACTTCAGTGAATAAATGAGTCGTTTTAATCCGACTGACAAGCTGGCATTACCCAACCCTGCCCTCCATCTGTACTGGCCGCCAGCTCAGCGGCAGGCCCTGGGCAGCTCCATGTGCCAATCCAACACACACACAGCTTATCCTGGCGGCAGCTTCAGGGACAGACGGGATAGAGCTCCATGTGGCTACTACCCATCCACACCAAAGAGCTATTTATATAAGAAAAGGATTAACTGTCACAATCTTTGATGGACAGCAACATGGATTGAAAAGGGGCTTGTTAATTATTCATTGATTTCTGGTGGTTCGGGCGTGTGGAATCTTTCTTGCCTCCTGCGTAATCGCATTGTGTTGAATTTAAGCAGTCAAATTTCCGGAATGTTTGAAGGAAGGGCCATCTGTGATATAAGGTTTAAAATCTGAGTATGTGTTATGAGTTTGAAACATTAGCTAGTTGAAGAGGCTGTCTGAACATGCCTGCATTTCTGTTGCTCACTGTTTTGGAGACGTCGTCGCAACACGAAGATCGAGGTTGATTCTCAAGGAACACACAACCAATAATTGTGTTTCTCACAGGGGACAGTAAACTGAAAATGTCAGCTATTGGGCATACAATATGTAGCATTGTTACTCTCAGGATAGGAAGTAGTACTGACTCAGTAGTTAAAACTACAAATTTAGTCGTAATGGGTAGTTCTGTCAAAATTCCTCACCATTCATGTTGTGCAAAACAGTATGAACCTTGTTACATTTTCGGCCAGGAAGAAAATATGTTGGTGAAATCGATAGAGCTTTCTGACCCGCATAGACAGCAACGTATACTGACGGTTCAAGCCCAGAACGTTAGTAGGACATTCGTTTAAAAGTCATGTTGACATTAGTTCGAATGAAGCTACGTAGCTACTTTTGTCAAAGAGATACCAAAAAATTTGGACTTCATTCAATCAAGTCTTTCGTTCTGTCAGTCTTGCACTGTGCATGTCGATGACGACCACAAGCATCGTGTGATGCTGCTGGCATAAAACAAAAAAATTAGTTTGTGTTAATCACCGAATGTTACAAGTTTTAACAGTGCTCAATATCTACAGTACGTCTTACCACTGAGGTGGTGCAAGGACCATGTCGTTTTAGTTGACCAGAGCTTGAAATGAACCTTACGGCATTTCAAGGTCCTGTTTCAGATAATATACAGGATAGATTATCATCCTTATGTTATGCAGCATTTAGCAGTCAAAGCTTGGTCCAAGTGAAAAAGGGTCTAACCCAGATTTTAGAGAATCTCACATTCTCTTGCCTCCACTCAGGGGTTAATTCTGCTCTGTTGTCCTTGGCACACTGTGGGCATACTGCAGCATGGCATAGTTCTCTCGCTTGCTCTCTGCCTCTATCCTCTCTATCCTCTCCCAGCAGTGGGGGGGGGGGTGGACAGAAACACTGGCAAATGAAGGCACTGAAACCCTCTGCTCCATTTCCTCTCTGCTCTCCACTTGTCTCTCTGTTTGCTTTGCTCCCTCTTCTCTCTTGGCCAGGTGGCACCTCTTAAAGATGGCCCAGGAACGTTTGAGTGGCCGATTAAGCATGGGGATTTTCTCCCATGTAGCTGTAATGTGTCAGGTGAGAAAGGGTTTACTAAGTGTCAACCATCATATCATCAAATTTCTGTTTTTACGCTGATCTAGGACCAGTGTCAGAGATGAAAAAGAAACCTCTGTGATCATTTACTCGCTCCCAACCTATGACTTACTTTCTTCCATTTGAATAGGAAAAGTTTAACTTTATCTTAAAGTGCTCTTTTCCATACAACAAAAGCATATAGTGCAAAATATATTAGTATAATATTCCCTTCCACCTTTCAAATCTCATTAATTTTTCTGGTTATACAAATATGATGTGTCATGCTTACAATGGAAGGAACCTGGAGCAATGCATCTTTGCATATTTTCAGCAAACAACGTCTTAAATTTGGTTTTGTTCCTTAATCCTTACACAAAACTGTTCATGCACACAAAAATGAAATCGTTAATGACGACAGAATCTTAATTTTTTTTCTGCAAACTATTTCCTCAAAGAGGAAACACAAAACTGTGGATCAGTGCTGTTTCCAGCATTACCACTCCAATGTGAGACTTCCTGCCGAGCCAATGATGGCTTAGCGTCACAACAGGAGATCATGACTGTTTGAGTAGCCAGTGCTAAACCGCAGCTGGTGACTTTCTGCCTTTTGATGATGGGTGTTCACATCAGAAGGGCTTGTAAACAGAAGGGAGTGTTTAACAGCCTTTTGTTGAAAAGCTGATCTATCCTTATTTGCATGGCTGTAACAGTACTGTGCCGCAAACTGTTCGCTAAACTGTTTGTTGTTTGTTCTTCTGCGAGGCGCTCGTAATAAATCTCAGTAGGGGTTGGCGACACTCATATTTAACAGCCATGGCGTGATGAAGCTTCTGGGGCTTGAAGTTTTTTTTTTTTGAAGTACTGCTATAGAAGCTGTTTTCCTTTATAGTGGCATCCAATCAACTCCCAGAGACCAAAAACGCATCAATTGATTATTTAGGTTACGGCCTGACCATGACAGCTGTGTAGCAATGGAGTCCAAATAGAAATAAATCATTTACTTTTTTTCTCAATTAAGTAGGTTAATAACTGAAAATGGCGTGTAATGTTTTATTTAACTTTGGGGCAGGGACAGTGAAAAGGGCCAGCACGTGTTGTGGAGGGCTGAGGGAGGCGCAGCGAGCTTCATTCGCTCTGTGGTGCGAGCGGAGCAAAGGACTCAGAGAATGATACCCGCCCCTTAGGCCATTCCATATTAAACAAGTGCTTTGTAAGTGTGCTGTCATTACTATTCATCACAAATAAATACTTAAGCACAGAGAGCTTAGTGCCCCGCTGTTATACAGTTCTCCATTATTACTGCGGCCTGGCCGTCTGGCTGCCTGCTCGGCTGCAATGTGCCCAGACTCTTCCTGTGTCCTTCAGCCTTCTGGAGCGAGAGCGAGAGAGCACAAGCGAGAGAGAGGGTGACATATATGCCTGTCCAGCCTGCCTGCCAGTGCCCTTTAAGCAGGTAAGCTGCCAAGTTATGTGTCTCATGGGCTTTGCTGTCCACAAACTGCGCTCTCATACCCCCTTCTCTCTTTTTCTTTCACTCGCTCTCTGTCTTTCCTGCTTGCTTTCTCTCATGCATACACATCTCAAATCTCCTTTTCCTTTCTCTTTATTCGCCTCCCTGTCATAGTCAAGCAAATACAAACTCTGCAGAAGAAAATGGGGGTGGAGGATGTCACCTGCAACATTGAGATTACTGGACAATTACTGAATCATGTGCAGTGCACAGATTTTACAATGGGAAAAGAGTGTTCTAAAGCCCACTTAACTGTAGTAAAATCACTGTAACGGACTACAGTGGCTAATTGCTTTTATGAAACACCAAATTGTGTTGTTTATTGACTGTGTCCAAAACCCAAGGCATCTGCCTTGCTCCCTATTCAGGTTAAGTTGTGATTAAACAGAAGTATGAGCGGAATTACTAAGTAAGGCATTAGCACAAATGTTGCTTCTTCCACACATTGTTGTTGAATTGGATGGCGACCAAAATCCTCGACATGGCGACTGGCAGTCAATCTGGAGGGGCCAGGATAACATCAGGACTAAATGATTGGAGAAGTCCAGCATATGTTACCAGAGAGAAGTCAGTTGTTTAACTCTATCAAGTTTTTGATGAGCAGTTACACAATTGTAAGGTCATAAATGTTTTTTTCCCCAAATTAAATATGCACAGATGAATTGTTCACAATAAGATCAACAATATGAATTTAGAAAATATAATTTTTATTTCATGCCTACTATAATAATTATTTGCATGAAATGTTTTTATATGAAGGAACTTTAAAAAAAACAGGCTATCAAGGCACCATAATGTCTAATGATCTTTCAAAAAATTCAAATGAGCTTTAAAGATATCCAAGCAAATATTGAGTGGTTTCAGTGCTTATTTCCCAGTAGAAAATGAGCTGTAAGTTGAAAAAGGGACATTTATTAATGAATAGATGCAAGCACCATTTTCATTCTTTTCACCAACTGCTGAACTGCATAGGATTGTGGATAGTTAGTGAAGAATGTTCTTTTCAAAATCCAACCAGATGAAGACATCTTAGTAGACAAGATGTTATGCAAACATTGCATTGGGATGTGACTTGTTGCCTTCCTACCTCAAATGCAGTGTTTTTTAGCTTTTGGACACAGTCATAGATTAAGCAGTCAATGTTATCCAATTATAGTCAATTTACAATGACTTTGAAAGCAGCTCATTCAATAACAATGCATCCGTTTTATAATAATCATAACTTTTACATTTCGTCCCACCCCCAAATCTTGAACATTTGGTTACATCTTTGACAAGCATGCACACAAAGACTAGGCACAGCGCCGGAGTAGGACAAACTCCAATCCCTCTTTGCTGTGGATTTTTTGGAAGGTGATTTAGCTCATTCTCTTTGCATCCGTCCCAGGCAGCAGTATGCTGGGCTGGGTTGGCCGTGCTGCCGGCTGGCTGGCAGAGTTTGGCGCATGGACTGTGCTCTGAATGTGTGCTGATGAATTGCAGGCACGATGCGGGCCGGCAGCCGGTGAGGAGAACCACCAAGGGGAGGGTTGGGGGGGGGGGGGGTGGTGGGTACGTTCAGAGCCCTCAGTTGGTAACCTGCTGTGATGGGGAAATTGTGGAGACAGCTGTCTTTGACCGCTAATTAACACAAGCTTAGAGGTGATGCGCTACACTGGATAATTGATAATGCTGCCACACACACACACACACACACAAATAGATGCAAACACTGCAAAACATCCTGTCAGAGTGACAGTGAAGAGAACCAATCCTTTGCTAAAACTAACCCGTGATTTGTAATCAGTATTTCTGCCGTCCAAAATAATTGAATAGATAATTTAACAGGTAAAACAGAAAGTGTAACAGAAAATCTAGTTACTTTGCTACTTAATGTTTAGGATAAAATACTATTAAACTTTCAAATCTTTATTATTTCATCCTCAAACGTGCATTTATCAGCCCAGTACTTTGTAAACGTGACTTTGATTCATGGCACAGTGCTAAAAAACCTGCATGCCCTTCTCCCAGAAGTTCGTAAGGTCAGCCAATCAGATTGGAACTGCCGATTTTGACCATCTCTTGCCATTTTTGTGTCCAGTTTGCATCAGATGGTCAGTGAACAGACTGTGGGAGGTTCATAGCTGGGAGAGAAATATTCTGGGAAACAGAAACTGTTTATATTTTAAAGTTGTTTAACAGTCGATTTTATCCAACGTTACAGCACATTCAAGGAAGGCTGTGTGTCTTATCAAAAGAGTAAAAAAAACATGCATCAGTTTAGTTCTTCAGCTGTAGTGCTTTAAACACACATCATGTTTACGTCTGTATTCGTCAATGAAATCAAAATTCAGAAGCCTGCATTCATATTCCTATGTTTTTTAAAACAGCTATTTCTTTTCTCTTGTGTGCGATGGATTCGATAAATTTGCAGGTAGAGATGGAGTGCAAGCATTTCCCGTGGGCCTAACACATATATTCCGTTCTGAAATATTACATCAGTTTTTGTAGATAAGCAGAGCGGAGTGTGAAGGCTTTAAACAGACCTACTCTGGTCCCTCCTCACACTTCAGGCAGCGCACAGCACCAAGAACTAAATAAAACCCGGGCCTAGCGAATCCCTTCAGTAAGTCGGGCAGCCATAATCCCCTTTTAATTTCCTTTTGGATCCTTCGCCAGGGCTCCGTCTAAAGCCGGCTGTCCATGATGACACAGTGGCCCTGGTGACAGTGCAGGGCTATGGGGGTCTTTACGGGGATCCAGGCGAGGAATATACAATAACCAAGCGAGGTCTTTTCAGCCTTTATACGGCCTGCTTTCTGTTTGCCCAGCACTCCAAGGGGGATTTTCAATGTCATACACACATACAAACACACTCTCTCCCTTCTACCCCTCTTACACACACACACACAAACTCACTACACCCAACGTCATTACGTCTGTGACGAAAGGCTGCCCACCATCCTACACAACCACCCTTCGGCAGCCTGATCCAATGTAAAGTTTCTCACTTGTATATATATATCTTAATTGATACAGTGTGGCGGGATGTATGGTCAAAGGCACTCCGCTTAATCCTCCTCCATCCCACCAATGCAATGGATTTTCCTCTGCAACAGCCATGTGATTTCTGTAGAGGAGTATTAAAAGGTAAAGGTCTCTCATTGAAAATGTATGCTTTTGCCGCTACGCGGTAGCTAAGGGCAGCAGTGAACGCGGCCACACTCATCCTGTTGCAGACTGGAAACGGAGACTCGGGACAGAGTCCATCGTAGGCCCAACACATCTGGATAAAATGAACGATATGCAGACGAGGAGAGAGGCACTAGGCTGTGTAACATATTTTGCCCTAAAAGAGTGGCGTTTCAGACCAAGCAAATGGAGAGAGTGTTTAAGTTATCCGGGAGATGAAGGATGTCTCTGGACATTTACCATGGTGAGGGACCGTTATATCTCCCACATGGGAATATTACTGACTTTGATTGTTATCAGGTATAGGTCAGACTTTACATCTTTTTTTAATGTATCTAGATGCAGTGTATTTATATTAAAGAGAGTTCTTCCATAATATCATGTCATGGAGCGGCTGTACCGTATATAACCCTCTCATCATGATAGACGTTTCTCCCTGCTTGAGTCTGGCTTTTTCTCCCATCAACCAGCGGAAGTAATTAATGGTTTGTATAGTAGTAAAACAGATATTATGACTCACTTACCCCTGCCAATCTGTCTCATACCCTCCTCTGTGCGGGTGTGTGGTGTGTGTGTGGTGTTAGGTTGCACGTGACTTTTTAGGAAGAGCTGAGGGAAGCGGAATCTGTGTTCAGGTGTAGTATACACGTAACCCAGCTATCCTATTCCTATTATCTATCTCAGCACTATTCATAATTCTATGTATCCTTCTGTCAGTTTGTCATATCTGGGTTCAGTTCCTTGTGGTTATTTTTGTTTCCATCCATCCATCGAGTTATTAGGATGTCAGAATCCATCATTAATTGAGTTCGGTGTTCAATCGTTAGTGCCATCCATCCACCAATCCTCCGCATTAGTTCTAATCTATTTACACCACCATCCTAACCATCCATCGAACACTAATCCTGCATAATTGTTCTCCTATCATTCTATGTGTTATTGACCATAAGTTTAGCTATTATGTCAGATCATGCCATCAATCTATCTATGTTTAATCTAGCAGTTGAGTCGTTCTATGCATCGTATCTGCAGTTCTTTTGTTCTGTTCTATCAGTCTATCGATTGCAAGATACGTTGTCACGCTCCATCTTTCGCCCATTCATTTAGATATCTATTACTATCTGTGTTCATTCATTGTTTTAGTCCTCCATCCATCATTACTTTCATCGTTCTATCTACGTTTCTATCTATCCTCATATCACCGCTTTCTGTCATTCATTATGTAGTTCGTTCACTATCTGTCGTTCATAATTGTTCGTTCCATCATCCTAATCCATTCTGTTGCTTTCTATCGTTCTATCATTATTATTCGTTATATACGTGTCATTATCGTTTATCTTGTATATCTTTATATTCATATCTTATGGATTATCTACATTTAGTCAGACCATCCATTCTATGTTTATGAGTATGTGTGTCGGCGTGTGGTGGGTTACTTAGCGTTGGTTCTGGCACTGGTTGATTCCAAGGCAACCATACTTTTTATGCCTTGCAGGACAAATGCATTTTACGTCTTTGCCGTATCGCCACATGCCCTCTCACAACCCTGCCGTTTCCCCCTCCATTCCGCTGTTGGTTTCTGTATATGAGGGCATTACTGACTGGTCCCTCCTGGTGGTTCCTGTTCATTTTAGTTTTATGTTAAAAATTCTTAAGGGCTTCTTTAATATTCCTGTTGATACGACCACATAACTCAGCTCTATCTTCCTCGTGCCCTTTGGGTGTTTTGGCCTGGTGATACGGGTGTGGGTGGGGTGGTGTGTCTGCTTATGCTGCATAAGCTGTTCACAAGGGCAAGGTCACGCTAACCCAGTGCGCAGGATAAATGCTGTTAGAACATGTGCTTTGAAGTATGTTGACATTATTTGCATATGCCTACTGAAGGATTATAGTAATCATAAGTAAATTAATTTACCACAATCCTTTCTTACTACTTGACTGACACATATCAGATTTTAGTTGTTTTTTGGAGGCTTAGCTCATCAGTATTGCTGTCATTACTCCTGCCTGAGCGGCAAATCAGCTCATCTATACGAAACACGGCATTGATTTTTGGGGGGTCAACCTCAGGTTTGAGTAGAGTAGCGCACATGTAATACTGTGTCACCAGCAAGAGCTTGGGGATCAATTCTCTCATTTCTGCATCAGTTTCGCCATGAACTAGGCGCTTAGGTAGTCAACGTGGTTCTTCTTAGCACAAATCATAGAGAGTCCCTGTAAGGTGCGTGCAGAGTTGTTGTCATCTGTTACTAGTGTCATACTGTCAGTATCGATCCTTTCCCCTTATTTAAAAAAACGGCTGAAGTGTTAAAATTACATGTCCAGTTTAAATATTTACAAAGTAAAATTGTATTTATTAGCCATTATTACTTATATATTATATTATATTGCTTCTTTGAATGCGACTATTCCTCCGCACACCTGTTTTGGTTTGGAAAATAAAATTAGTTTAATTTTGGTTTTCTTTTCTCTTTTTTTTCCGTGTGCTAATTTTTATTCCATGTCAGTATTCATGACTTCTGACTGTTGTATTTAAAAATGAGAGAAACTCCTTTTATTTAAATTAGTTCAAAGGCTCAAAAAGCCTTGCTCAAGATCACAGTAATGTACAGTCCTCCCACCCTCACGTATTTTAGTGCTTGTAAAAGACAAGAATATTTCTCTCTATTCACTGGCAAACAGAAACCAATTCCTCCACCCCCCTCTGCATCCACCGCACAGAGGTCGAATTGTCAAAATGACTCTTTTTATTACAGTTCATAAACACAGATTCCCCCAGTGGCCTTGGGAAATTTCACATAAACTTTGATCAAACAGACGTCAGCTTTCTTGGTTTTAAGCACCTGCCATAACGTGCGAAAATAGGCCCGCTCAATCACAAGCAAAGAAAACAGTGGGAAAATAGAGCAAATGCCACAGCGTCACCGTTATATCAAGTCATTATTGTCCAGAATACCCAGGGAATGGATCTCATATGATACAATAAGTTTCTCTTTCATTGATTTTTTTTTTTCTCTCTGAATATCTTGTATGAATTCTTCCTCTCTGGTAAACTTTGTGGCTTAAAGTTAATGAGTCAGAATTCACTGGTGCATTTATGAGCCTTGAAAAATGCCTGAAAATAGACAGTGGAGAGGAGTGTGAGGAAAAAGGTCTCATGTATGTCCCTTAAATCCCTGTGGCTGTATCTCTCATAGTTAATGTTTCGTCCCTTCCATTTAAATGCTGTAAGGAGTCAAAGCATGAAGCCATTGTTGGTCATAGGTCCATGCAGAATCTGCACAATTTTTCTTTGCTTTTTTAGTTCTTTTGTTATGGGAAATGGTTTTTAATATGGTATAATGTAAATAATAGTTAGTAGCTGAATTAGTTCACCAGAAAGTTTGCCAAAAATTGTTGCTGGGGTGTTCATGAGAGCTCAACAGAGAGGTATCAATCAGAGTTGTACGCCTTTTAAAATCCAATTCACTTCCCGAATTTAAATTTTTAAATTGAGGTAGAAAAGAGAATGCAGAATTCCTATTCAAATTTGCATGTAAGAAAGTATTGAAGTAAATTACAATGAATTTTTTGACAAGGCTAAAAAAAAAGTTTAAAATTTAAACACCTCCCAGAATGCCTTACCTGCACTGAATTGTGATTCATTTAACTCCTTCTCCTGTCATTCCATTCCAACTTCCTGTGGGGTGTGGTCAGTTTCATTCAAATTCCAACTTATGAAATGATTAAGTTCTGAGTTTTTAACATTCTTGAATTGCAAATGGTCCAATACATGAATGAAGCTTTCTTTTGAGTTACATTTTAAAATGAATCAGCTTAACTGGTTCACAAAATTGAATGATTGCTTCATGAATCAGGATCTGGTTCTTGATCCTGTTACGGCCGATTGCCCTGGAGAAACATGATCAATGATGACTCCTTTGGGACCAGTTATAGTCAATTGGCTATATATACTTTCCAGAACATGTCTGGTTTGGGTTTTTGGGTCAAGTTCTTACACTGAAAAAAAAATCTGTAAAATTTCCAGTAAAAAATACGAGCTTGTGCGTGCAGGATATCTTTACCGATAAAAGAATCGTAGCAAAATTTACGGTTGTTAACTTGTACTTATACACCGGTAAATACCTGTTAATCTACATTAACTGATATAATGTCAATATACCATCAATATGAAGTACTGAAATCTGTTTTGTAATACATTGATAACCACCAAATGCACGTGGTGATGAGAAAGTCACATGATGAAACAAAGCCCATCACAAGCAGCTTTTAAATAATAACATATATAGATGCACAGTGTCATTCACACAAACACCAAACACCATTATGGTAACACACATGAAACTGAAATAAGCAATAAACATTCATTTAACAACAATTGGTGTAACAACACAACTAATAAAACAAAAATGATAAGAAACAAATAAGAATGAAAAATAGGTTATTTTGTTTACAACATAAACAAACATCTAAAGTGAAAGTAACGCCGGGAATTCGAATTTTTTTTTTACAGGTAATAAGTAGAGAGGTTTGGGTGAGAGAAGAATGGCCGAATGAATAACTTTTTCATACACCAATTATTAGCACTGCTATAGTTTGAAAAGCTATTATTTAGGATCTGTCTTAGTGACATATATAGACATGCCAAAATCGACACACTGATAACGCAAACAATGAGTTAGTGTGTGTGTGTGTGTGTGTGTGGGTAACCTTAGAGTCATAGAGATAGTGATGTAGCTGGCAGCTGTAGGCAGGGATATCGGAGAGCACCCTGCTCTCCTTTCGGCCTTTTTGTCTGAACGTCGGGTCTATTCTCTCACTCAGAGGCCTCATGGGCGTCCTCAGTGGCTCCTTAAGATAGCAGTAATTACTGAGGACCCACAGCAGTGCTTTTGCTGCGTATTGTTCAAGTGTTGGTTTGCCTCTTCATAGAAGTGAGGGAACAGGCGTGGGGTTTTTCCTAACCTATCATACTGCTCAGTCTTGTCTCTTCAAATCTTCTATCTTGTGGTCTATCTTACCCCTACTCTCCTTTGCCTGCTCCTTACTTTCGTTACTCAAGTCTTCCTTTCACTGCTCTTCTATTGTTTTCACTATCTGTTGCCACTCGATTCTTTCTCTCTTCCTCGCATCAGAGTAGATCCTGCTCCCAGGGCTAAATATTCGTGCTCCTGTATACTTGGCAGGCATCCTGTGCTGTTATGCATCATTTGTTTGCGTGTTATATTTACTCTGGGCTTTTTCCGAGCTTGTCATGCGAATCATGAGAGATGTGGGGAAATAGAGATGGGAGCAGGGACGGCGATATCATTTATATGATATCAGTGGTTTAAAGTTTATGCCTAGTATGTGATTAGTTTCAAGTTTTGTAGTTAAGTAAACTGAGTAGTCTGATCTCTGGACTTAAAAACTTTCTCCTGAGCTCACCACGGCTGGCATTTTATTTGATCAACAAATACGTATAATATACATAATATTACCCCGTCGTAAATGTGTTTACTGTAATTTGTATATTGAAAGAATTGTTCTGAGATGACAAAGCTGGAATTTAGCTCATATTGAAGTGTCTTTATTGGTCATAGATCTCAGAAAAGTTTAATATGAGCATTTGTGTCACGAAACATTCTTATTATTATCGATGTTGAAAAACAGTTTTACACAACGATGATACATTTGCCCCAGGATTCTTTGCCCTGACTGACAAATTAAAAAAAAAGGAAATCTTGTTCAATAATGTAAAAAAGTGCTGGCAATTTAAGTCTCCTTTGGAAGAAAATAAAATCTTACTGATCCCAGACTTTTGAACAATGTGAAAATGTATATATTCTTAGCTTGATATTATTGATACAGTATCAATATTGTAAAATATATCTACACTGGAAGAACTTGAGATTGACAGTGGATATTCTGAAATACACATCACCTCAGAATGACTACTAAACACAGACCAGCTCTTCAGAAACGGTAAAACTGGTGAATGCATTTGTATTCTACTTTATGAATGCAAATCCATGCAAATCAATGCAACATATTTAGAAAATAGAATAGTGAAATATTGATATATTTTAACTGCTTGAAAATGCATAAGGCAATCAAAAGCTGATTTAAATTAGAAGGCCAGAGCCCAGAATATACAAGAATGTTACAGATATGTAGAGAATAAAATTCACATCCATCAATTCAGATATAAATATGCATATTTGTAAATAAAATCATTTTATTTCAGACAGATGGGGACAATAAAGTGGGCGAAATAGCTGTGCAGCGCGTCAAAAATAGAAACGGGGCGTCCGTCAACTGTCGCAATGCACTGCAACATCCGCATCCAGTGTAGACAGCTTCGAGAGCTGATCTAGTTTTGTAGACACAGTGTAGACAAGGTGTCAGCCAATTAACTATTTATTCTTGTGTATATTTTATAAAGCTTTCACACGATTTAAATTCAAGAATGAATGACAATCGTATAAGTGACAGGCTTTTGTGTCGCGTGTGTATGTGTGCATTCTAATATGTTTGTATTGTGGGTGTTAAAGTGTGTGTGGTATGTGTCGGCATGAACAGGTGTGTTGGTGTGAATTATAAAGGATGCTCAGCACACCCTCAGTGTTGTGGGAGGTTGAACACTCAGTCTTGGCACACTCAGGTCAGGGGAGATCTGCCTCTGTGCTGGATCAAAGAGAGCTGAGCCTGTGTCACACTCTCCAGCCATGATACTAATGCCACAGTCCTGGCAAACACAATGCTCCTCTCCCATCTCCTACTGTTTCTCTGTTTATTCTCTCTCTCTACCTCAACACCTGACATATAATCAATAGACCAGAGTTCTCCATTGTTACTAGAAGGAAATAATAGTAAGAAAAATTGTTATTCAGTGATTTTTGTCTAAATATCTAGTTGGCCTTTTCATGACTTTTTTCTAGCCTTTTCATGACTAATACAGATTCAGTTTTTATTGTTTTTGTCAGATTGTCTTTTATTATTGTATAGCTTGCAAGCATAGTATGTATCATTATTTATCATATTTTTTTATTTTCATAATGATAAAAGTAAATAATAATAAGTCTAAAATAATTCTATAAAAAAAAGTATTATATTTTCAATAATATATTTTGTCATGATATATATGATGAAAAAACAAATGTAATATATAAAAATTTGTAATAAATAAAAATATTATAATTAGTGTGTGTGGTGTGTGTTGTATAGGATATAGTAAAACAAATTATACAAAATAACAATAGATTTTGTTTGTTTCTATATATTGTAAAATTTATAATATAGTGCTATATCTATATATATATATATATATTTATATGTGTGTGTGTGTATGTATGTATAATTATTTTACTGTTTGATGCAGTACACAGTTCTCTTTTGAGAATGGCTATTTATAATCTTAAATAATTATCTGAATTATTATCATGGCAGCCGAGACACAGGCCAAAGATAGCTATCGTGTGCGGCTCTGGACTGGGACTTCTCGCAGACAGTGTCTCAAATAAACAGACCTTCCGCTATGAGGACATTCCCAATTTCCCAGTGAGCACAGGTAACGGATTCATGGAAATGTATCAGAGCCAAACTGAAGGAACAGTTTACACCAATTCTCTTTCTTTCTTTCTTTCTTAAGAAACAAGCTACAGAAACATTATGTTTTTGTAACATAACATATTATTTGGTATATGCAGAAATAAAGCAAAGGATTGAGTTGGTGGATGTTTTTTGTTAATTTACACAGTGTGGTCATTTCAGTCAGCATGTTGAGTCTATAAAACAGCCACTACACAGATACGGGAGTTGTTGTTAATGCAGGGAGCGAATCTAAAAGCACAGAGGTTTTCATTCTGTCCCTCATTGTATTTTATGGTTAACAAATTATGCCCAGCTACTGCTAATGTGAGCTATAAAATTAATAACTACTGCCTATGAATAAAATATCATGACTGGAGCAAAAATAGCCCCTAATATCTGCCACAGGGAGTTCATACTATGATATCTTGGACAGGTTTAAAAATTTATATGGCGAGGTGAATAATCTGAGAAGCGTTCAGATGCATCACATGATATTTGCACTACCTGTAGCAGGTGTGTGTGTACTTGAATGATGGCTGAAGAATCAGAGCACTTGTAATTAAGGGAAAGTATAATAAGGGTCTTAGAATCCATTTGTGTTGTCATTCTTTCTCTAATCCACTTCATAATTTAAATGCGCTGGTTTACAGAGATCAACAGAAGAATGACTGACAGTTTGAATAATGAGAACTATGGATGCGCTGTGCTCATTTTTTAAATAATAAATTCTTCGCATTGCCTATTGCATCAGTCATATAAATCACCAAGTGTCAAATCAAAATCAAATCACTTTAGTGTCACCACACCATACAGATATATGTAAAAAGTGTTAAATTCTTGGGACTGTGGTTTATCAACAAATTCAATCATGTAGTGACAGTTTAAGATAGTTTAAAGATGTACAAAATAGACAATATACTTATGAGTAACTGTACAGGTTAAAAAACGATGCATTTTAACGTTGATTATACAGTTATAATTTAATATGTATACACGGTAATCATCTTATTTAAAGTGCATATAATTTTTGTGTATATAATTATTATAATATATTAGATAGACAGATAGATGATAGATAGGATGAAGCTGTTCGATAATTCAGACTAGTTAATAATTAAAATATGTCGTCTTGTACATCCCTAGTTCTAAAAATACACCCCCAGCGAAACTTAGCAAGACACGGCAGCTGTTGATCTTCCTCTTAGTACAAGTGTAAGCAAACACCTTCCACATTCAGCACACTCTCATTTCGATCGAGATTAAAATAGAACACAATGATACCAGAACCCAAGGGGAAAATTGGCAAAAGTTGGGTGACCTTGCTTTCTAAAACAGCGAGCCAAAGTGATCCGACCCACATATACAGCCTGACCTAAAAGAAATAGGGCTGACAACAGACTACACTGAGTTTTCCAAAAGCGCTGTAAGCTTAAAGGGATAGTCCACCCTAAAATGAAAATTCTGTCATTTACTCACCCTTGTGTCATTCCAAACCTGTATGATTTTCCTGCTTCTGCGGAACACAATCAAAGATATTTTTCTGAGAAATGTCTGTCTGTTTTCTGTTTATTGTCCACAAAATAGGAGTCATTGGGCTCCAATGTTGTTTGGTTCCCAACATTCTTCAAAAATATTTCGCGATTTGTTTTTAGGTGAACCTAATCCCACTATTCATTGCACAATTGGCCTCTTACAATATATAGAATGCCAATGTCCATGCTCACTTTGTCAGTGGGTGTTGCGTTCAGTGTAAATATTTTGGGCATGCATTTTTTCCCCATAGAATTTTTTTTTTAAAGTCTTCAAAGTGTTCTAATTCTTTTTAAGTTGTTGATTAATCTATAGAAAACCAATAGAGTTTCTATGAATCTTGATATATTGTTGTGTGTATATTTAAAACGTGTTTTTGCCTTATCCTGATCACTACGGTATGCTTATAAGAAGAAGTTGTTATAGTCAGATATTTTAGACCGTTGGGACGAATCCGCTGCAGAGTAGCCCATACCTGCGTGATTATCATAGCCATAAAAAAGAGAGAAGTGAGCTCCGGGCTACATTGTCTTCCACAAGATGCATGCACTTTGGGTTTAGAAGAGTTTACGCAGGGTACCCATGAAAAACCAGTTGGAATAATGTAAACACCTGTGCTTCAAACAAAAAGTAAACAACACAGGTAAAACCGCGGAAACTCACAGTTGGTCTGTCTTTAATTATTTCCCTATGGAGAAAATGAACATAAATTTTGCTTCCAGAACACAACTGTTGCACTCTATAGGCTTATGGTGCTTTTGGAAAACGCAGCTTTGGTTAGTGACTTATTTTAATATAAACCCTTTGACCACCTGAGAGAACAAATCAAAAGACTCTTAGATTAAGAGAATGAAGTCACAGCGATGAGTCTATCCCATTCCTGGAGGAGGTGTGCTGGAGAACAGTTATTTACAAAAACTTTTTGTCATTGTGCTGTTACAGTTTGTCAGGAGAGTTCTTCAGCCTAAATATAAGAGCTGACTGACACCTCTGAGCATCCAGGAATTGTGTTTGACAGACAAAGATGAAATATTAGAAACTTTAAAAGGAGCACCATTTCCTGATCTGCTTATGAAGCATGTTATTAAGTGGATACGATTCGGCTACTACAGAAACAAAGATTATAAATACAAATGCAGGTGTAAGCTGTGGTGGGATTTTCATTTAGACTGTTGATTTGCTTTTAATTTTGGACATGCAAATAAACATCAAAGCAGCTGCCCTTGGAAAGGTACAGTGCAACATGTAAAATACTGGCTGTGCTTACCGCTTGCGCACAATATTAAGCATTTTTTGTTTAGTTGAGGCTTCTGCTCGATAACTGAATGTGAAAAAAGGAAAAATGCATAAGCCAATGCTAGACACACCAATAACATCTCAATCAAGTCATCAATCTCAATCTCTTAAACGGGAATGGTTGTGTTACAAGAGTCAGCAGTGCTCAGTAAAAGGTCCCAACTGAAATGTAGGAAGAGAAAGCAAATAGCTCAATCTTAGGCAGCACATCAGGGCCCTTTTTTCCCATGAACCAATCTTGGCATGGTCTAGTTTTTTTCCTACCTTAAACCTCACCTTGCCCTGTAAAATGACCCTTGTGTCAAATGTGTGTTCACCATACAGAAACACTTTACATCTCTGCAAATATGTCATGAGCAAGCCCACAAAGAAACTGAAGACTTCATTTCACATTTTCTGTGCTGATTTTGGCAGGGAAATCTGTTGAATGGGTTTAAATATGGTATAACTAATAATAAATATATAATAAATATGGTATATACAGTATCTGAAAGCATAATCAAATTATCTAGAGCTTTAAATAAGCAAACTTCCAAGCGTGGATTGTGAGCGTGTAAAACTTTGTGAATAATGCCAATTTAAAGTCAGTCTGTGTGGGCCTGGTCATCAGGTACCATGCTATTATAAAACAGAGTCCAGTCACATGTAAGATTTTGTTTGAACTTGTATCCATTAGGGCTGAACGATTAATTGCATTATGAAAAAACAAGATTTTTCAATCGCAGAGACTGCGATTACACTCGGTCACGTGACACGCGAGAGTAAAGAGGTGTGTTCGACTTGAAGATCGGTCAGTGTATGACATCAAAGTACGGCAAGAGAAAGCAAAAGGAGACGTCCGCTCTCTTATAGCTCTCGCAGTACTTTCATGACACACACCCATCAGTCTGAGCAGCGCTAACAGTAAACAGCCAAAGGACGTAACATAGAATGGGAGATGGATCGGTTTGTGAAAACGAAGAGAAAAGCCATAGATGAATTCGCACAGACCCAGGCATTTGCTGGTCATTCACAAGCTAAATGCAGAAAATATGACGAGGCATATCTTGCTCTCGGCTTCACTCACCGTGTCTATACCGGACACCGCGCCGCAACAGCTCTACACAGGACGCGACAAAGCGACTAGTGCTGTGTTCAAAATATCGATACGACGATGTATCGTCACAGAGATTTGACAATACGAGTATCGATACAGCTGGCCCTGTATATATTGTGGCAGGGGTTGCAGCAGTGGACCACGCCTTAATTGTTAAAAAATGAGAACCACTGGTCTAATGTTAACAGACAGTGTTTAAAAAGTGCAATCCACATGCTTACATATGTTTATTAGTGACTTTGAATTACCTAAAGTAGTGTGGTAAAGAAACAGATTTGTTTTTTTTATTTCTGCAATCTACTTTAGTTTGTTTGATTTGTTACTGACTTTCATATTAACGTTTACATTAGGCTTATTTGTCAGTGCTTTATGTTTTCATAATTATTGCATGCTTACAAGGTTGGAAGTTCTACAAATCAGTCAATATACTGTGATTGTAGTTGTTAAATAAAATGTCATTCATATCAATTCATGCAACACCTAATTTCATCGCAGCATATAGACCTGGCCTACAGAAAAGAACATTTAAGTTTAATCTATCTAATATTGTGTTGATCATACTATACAATGATTTATAGCTTTCTTGTTGAATAATACAGAACATAAAGAGCTTTAAAAAAAAATAATTGCATATTAAATCGCAATCGCAATATTGGTTATAAAAAAAAAAACAGGAAATTAGATATTTTCAAATCAGGTCAGCACAGAATATCTGGTCTCTTTGAATTTAAATCAGGATTTATTCACACTGGCCCTTTAAAACTAATGTATGTTTTATAAAAAGAGTGTGTGTGTGTAGGGTGTGGGGGGCATGGGCATATGACCCATACCCCAGACTACTTTTTAGGTGGACTAGGGTAGAGTTTTGCAAGTGTGGACATGAGCTCAGTAAACAGCATGTACATCAATTCTGACAAATTCTGCCATCAAATGAGTCTGGTGTGCACCAAAAATGGAAATAGGAAAGCACTAGTACTGGGCAATGACTAATCGCGATTAATTGCATCCAAAATAAAAAAAAATTTGTTTACATAATATATGTATGTGTACTGTGTATATTTATTATGCATACATAGACACACACATACAGTATATATTTGAAAATATTTACACGTTTTGAATGCTATATTTATATCATATAAGTGATTTAATATAAATATATTTAATATATAAACATTACATCTTTTTCTTAAATATATACATGCATGTGTGTGTAATTATATATACATAATAATTACAAGAAATACACGCATATATATATATATCTATATTATATAATATATATATATAATATATTATATATATATAAAACATACACCAAAAACTTTTATTTTGAGATGCGATTAATCACGAAAAGCACCCATACTGTATATTACTGTTGTAAATTTTGGCAATGGATTCACTCTCATGAGATTCACTCAAAAATCACCAAAATCAACAGCACACTGTATACACTTTTTTACATGTATACACATTTTCTGAAACTCTATTCACTATAACCTAAATATAGGAGCTGGTAAAATACCTCTCCACACATGCTGAGAGAGATCGCTTCCATATGTGCAGCACTTAGATCAAAGCCTGTCCTCCTGTCCAGCTCTCAGCCAATCAGAGGCCAGAACTCTAAAAAGTGCTTCCTGCTGTTCACCTGCATCCCGCTGGACATGCAAAGAAGACACAGCCAGCCGGAGGAATCCTTGAGAGGGTCTGGTTTGGACAGGAAGACAGGTGTGGGGTGGTGTGGGAGGGTTTCAGTGTCAAGCTGATCTATTCCATTCCTCTTTTTCTATAAATACACCGTCATCCCCCTCCACCACTAGAATAAATGCTACAAATCGGATGCTATGGACAATTGTGAAAGGAAATCAGCATAATTGCCATATATAATAAATGCAACAATGCAAAAAAATCTTAATGGTCCAGAAAATAGCCCTCATTTTCTGTTATTTTTTTCTTTTGACTTTAGAAATACATCTAACCCTTGCGGCAGACCACTTCAGCTTCTTCTAGGTTCTGTCGGATATGTCCAAATACAGATAAACATGTAGATACAGTATAAACACCTTGAAGGTGGGTGGGACTCCTGCTGACTGACAGGAAGAATGGAGCTGATCACAAGGGCTTAATCTTAATGCAGCATGTCAGAGGGGCCATCTGCGCAGTCAGTGGGGGTTTTGGGAAGTACGGCAGTAGTGGACAAAGCAAACCTGCTCTTTCTTGCTCCCTTGTAGTAGCGCAGCATCCAAAGCAGCAGAGATCCTAAACAGAAGGCTTAAAAGTTCAGAGCATCTACCTACTGTAGTACAGCAAACCTTTTTTCAAGTCATGGACCCTTTAAAAGCTTCAAGAAACATCTATTTACCACCTCTTTTCCTCTCTCTTTCCCATCTGTTCGTCTCAATGCCTCTCATATTCCAACTTTCTCAGTGTTTTTCCTACGTGTGAACTATACCGAGTGAGGGAGAGCGGGACAGTGAAGTAGAGGAGACGAAGAGGAGGTCGGTGTAACCATATGCATGGATTCTGTTCATTCCACACCTATCCTGCATGACCAGACTCCATATAAGGGCCGCCGCGTCTGCCAAAGAGCAGCGGCTCACAGTCCCGTGGTGAGAACGGATAAAAATATGATCTGTCGTCCCTGCATTCTTTCTTCCAGACTTTTACTACCTCGCTCATGAGATGGCAGAGATAACATTTTCTTTCCTTAATCAGCACAGAGTATGCGAGCAAACAATGGAAGACCTACTGGACATTTTGTTCCTTATTCTCCTGGTGGTTTTATAGACTCGAAGAGACTTCTTTAAGAGACTTAAAATAAAATTAAAACGGTTCTTGCAGAGACAAACTAGATCTTTTTGTTGCCATGATACCAATGTGATGGGAGTGATTGTCAGGACGTAGTTTTGTTCCGTGTCATTTTTAGCATGTTGGTATGTGGTTGTATCAAGTCATACAATTTAAGATATCACTTCATGTCGCTATTACCAAACGTGTAGTTTAGTTGGCAGTATTAAATATGTGGTGTGTTTGTGTGTATATATATATGATATATATATATATATATATAGACACGTATATAGCCTATTTTAGAAATAAAACTGTAAACTTCATATTTGGGTTAGATCCCAAGTTAAATTACCAATTTTGCAAAAAATAAGAACATTAAAAAAAATTATAATAAAAAAAATAATAAATGTATATATATATATATATATATATATATATAATGTTAAGATTAAAGACCAAATATTAAAGTTAAATCTTGAATCTTTTGTTACAACATGCAACATTTTGAGATTTTTGTTCTCCTGTCTAATATGGCACAGCATTACATACGGTCCTGCTCCATTATGATCCTACAGTGTAAACACACAGCATATTGTATGACACAGTCATTCTGTTGTGAGTAATGAGCTAATTATCTATTACATAATGAGTAAATACAGCCCACAAACCTTAATCGGGCCAAGTAGGACAACAGGAAGTATTGAATAAGAAAATCATGCAAGATATTTTCATGGTTCTTAGTCATTGAGCTCAACATGTGATGTCTCTGAGAGAGAGTGTGGAGCTTGATGACCCCTGACTCCACCCTTGACCATCTGCTACCCTTCTAGGTTACATTTACTGACATGACACAGCAAACAAACCCCTACACTATCTGTTCTCATCTCATCTGACTATGTGACTCAAACATTTTGGATTAGGAACAAACAGTCTGACCGGAACGGTGAATATTAGTGTGGGCGGAACTTGGCTGTGAAAAGTGACACTACTTGATAAGGAGATTGTGGGATTGGGGTGCGAATCTTTGGACCTTTTACAACACTACTACAGTAACAAGTATCAGGAGGCCGCGTCTGCCATCTGTTTCATTCCTCAGAGGGCGTATATGCACCGTACGGAAGGAAAACACACAATTGAATTATTCACTCAACAGATTTGTCATTTGCAACCCTAGAATATCGTATTATTCTTTAAAAAATGTATCTACAAACTGATTAAGGATTATTAAAAGTGTTTATTAAAGAGAATGAACACACGACAGGTTTGTTCACTCAAAAGATTCATTCAAAAACACGGATTCATTCACCAAAAAACACCACTACCAGCCAAATTTAAACCTGTTTGCATGAGAATATGTGTGATGCTAAATGATACGCCAACTAGACTACTTGTAAAAGATTTTTCTTTGCTTTTTAAATGTTTGATTCTTGGCCTTTTTGCTACTTCCACGAATGATTTGTTTACTCAAAAAAGATTAGTTCAAAAACACTGATTCATTCACCAAGAAAGCACCACTACCAGCCAAATGTAAACTTGTTTTCGTGAAAATATGTGACACTAAATGAAAACCCAACTAGGCTAGTTTTAACAGATTTTTCTGTTTCTTTGAGTGACACACATTAACTTTCAGGATCTCACTAGTTCATCATGATATTTTTGTTAATTATTTTTAGAAGTAAGATGGAAGCATAGGTAAAATTCGGAATAACATGGATGAAATGTATCACTATTAAAAATAAAGGTCCTTTATAGGCGTTTTATAGGCGTTTTTATCATCCACGGTACCTTTTAATTGCGCAAAAGTTTATTTATAGTGGAAAAAGGTTCTTTAAGTTTTCTACACTAAGAAAAAAATTGTTTTCCCCCACCCCCTGTAAGAACTGTTTACTGAAAGATTCTTTGGGGAACCAAAAATGGTTCTTCTATAGAATCACTGTGAAAACCCCATTTTGGAAGATTTTTATGAGCAGTGACCATAAAATGATTCTTGACTAAGACACTTGACTTGCGCAGGTACTGCACATGCAGTCGAGTGAGAGCGAATGTGGTTCTCTAATGTGTTTCCCCTCCTGCAGCATCTTCCACCAAGACGACATATGTCAGCTACAGCAATCATGCCATCTGAAGAGGGACACTCTCTGTGGGCGGAGCCAAGGGCGGGGCCCTGTCTGAAGCAGGACGTCTGTCATGTGACATGTGCTGACAGGCAAATGGACCTGGAACGGGCATCTGAGCATGAGATTTTTATATCGTTCTGCATCAATCTAAAACCTGCAGCATCCTGGAAGACAAACAGACTTATGGGACCTTCCAGTGAGACTGCTATCCTGCGTTCAAGAGCTACCGATCCTGCCATGAACACACGTGAACCCGCACACACTCACAAAACTGAAGGTGCAGGCTTGCAGTCATACAAAAAATAACTTGACACAAATAATCGTGTAAACATTTTGCAGATGGAGATGTTCACGGTAAACTTTGGAAATGTGGATGTAAAAAAAAAAAAGAGAAAATATATGAAAACTACCAGAGTCAAAATATGTTTGTTGTTATTGTATTTTTGTGGTCGTGCAGATTTTTTTCATTCTTGTCCCACTTTGTCAGAAACCTGCATTCTGAGATGACGTGTCTTGTATTGGCTGACTGAACCGTAAATGCGGGGTTGTGAAGCTGTAAAATGCCATGGTTGAAGCATGCTAGTTTTTATACCAAAAAAAATGAAGATTTATTTATAATAAAGGAATGTTTTGCAAATGTGTAGCGTTGTTAGATGTGTATTTGACAGTGAGATTTGCTTTTCATTTTGTCATCGCTCTCATTCATATTCAGTCGCCACCAGAGGCCAAAACTCAAACTCTATTTTGCAGCTTTGTATCCCATATAAACCCAGTTAGTTTGGGAATTGTTAAGGTTCGTAATGGGCTCTATCACCACAGAAAAATACCTCTCATGTTTACAGTGTTTCTAATGAAAGTCTCTTGAGCAAGGCATTGCAGAGGGCAAAATTAACACGGTCATGGAAGACCTGAAATGATCAGGGAATTGGGATGTGTGGGCCAAGGAAAGAAATCTAAAAAAGCAATATACACACACACATATATATATATACTTATGAATATATATATACACACCACACACACATAATATATACACCACAACACACATATACAACACACAACACATATATACACCACACATTATTAGATACTAGTATAATATATATACACCCACACAAGTCCATATTTATTATTACCACACAATATATATTATATATATATATATATATATATATATATATACACAAACATATATATATATTATATCCAAACAATTATATAGTAGCATATATATACACCACATTATACTATATATATACATTATACAAACATATATTATATCTATATATATATACAAACCCAATATATATATATACACCAAACAGATATATATAATATAACACACACTATATATATATATATACACACACAAGATATATATATATATACTACACCACCATATAATATATATATATACACACACACACTATATATATATATACACACACAATATATATATATATATATCATCTATATATATATACACACACACCCCCACTATATTATTAAATCATAAATAAATCACACATATATATATATATATACAACACATATCTAATATATATACACACATATATATATCTATATATACATATATATATATAAATATACACACACACACACACACACATATACACATATATATATACACACATATTAAATACACATATATATAAACATATTACAAATATATATACACACACAATCTACACATAATACATATATACCACACACATAGATATATATAACCACACAATAGATCATTATACACACACATATATATAACACATACTAATCTAGATAGAGATAATATATATATATAAACACTATACCTCGGCCAATGAAATTCTGTAGCTAATTTAATGTGTTTAGCTGTATCGCAACCATTTACCCGGACTGTGTATCCGTTCGCAATGCTGGGTTTGATTTAAAACTTTTCCAATGCATTTAATCGTGGTGGAGTATCGTCACTTTGAACAAATAACTGTGGGCCACCATCAAGCTCAAGACACCCAGATCAGTGCCAGCTTCAAGATTCATCTCCCTGACAAACTTTGTTTTCAAAGTTCGCTCCTCGCACAAATACGCCACAGCGATACAGCTGGGCCCCATCAGAACGAGGCAAAAATCAAACCATAGGGGATTAGCAAGTCTAGCATGTGTTTGCTAATGAAAATCCCAGCATAAACACCAGCTCCAGGAACAGGGAAAGGGCAAGAGGGACAGAAACAAACCATCCCGTTCTTTGATGCTTGGACAGGAGATACGTTTGATGTCGACTGTGTATAAGACGGAGATGTGCAGTGGAAAAGGAGCCAAATCAAGCGGCCAGATATCAAGAGAACCAAGATGGTTCGCACAATCAACCTCTACTACAACAACAGGACCGTCCAGGCCATTGTAGAGCTGAAGAACAAGTGAGCATGCTAATCAGACTCTTAAAAATAAAAAAATTTTGGAACCGTGTTTGTAGACATTTGATGATACATTAAAATAATTTTAAATTGTGTTCACAGACCTGCTCGCTGGCACAAAGCTAAGAAGGTGCAGTTAACTCCTGGCCAAACTGAAGTGAAGATCGACCTCCCTCTCCCCATTGTGGCCTCCAACTTGATGATCGAATTCTCTGATTTCTATGAGAACTACCAGGCATCTACGGAGACCCTGCAGTGTCCGCGTTGCAGCGCCTCTGTCCCTGCCAACCCAGGGGTCTGTGGCAACTGTGGAGAGAATGTGTATCAGTGCCACAAGTGCAGGTAAGCATGGGTTGGATGTTGTACAAAGACCCAAGAAAACTGACAGAATTGCACTGAAATAAAGATTGTAATTGTCTCTTTTGAATACTCTAGATCCATTAATTACGACGAGAAGGACCCATTCCTGTGCAATGCCTGTGGTTTCTGTAAATATGCACGCTTTGACTTCATGCTGTATGCAAAACCCTGCTGTGCTGTGGATCCTATAGAAAATGAAGAGGATAGGAAAAAGGTATTGCAGGCATAAATATCTAATGTATATAAATAACTGTCCATTTATGTAGACTGTGTAATGTAAAACAGGAATGTCTACAGCAACAACAGAAAACAAGAGATACAAACAGACCTGGTCAAGTTAGGATTAGTCTAAATGTAAAAATACATGCTGAAATTTTATCTAAAGTCCACTTACTAAAACATATGTTAATGATTTATTGTGTTCAGGCTGTGACCAACATCAACACTCTACTCGACAAGGCTGACCGTGTTTACCACCAGCTCATGGGTCACCGGCCACAGCTGGAGAGTCTGTTGTCCAAAGTAAATGAGGCTGCACCTGAGAAACCACAGGTCAGTCTGACAGCTTCTGCTTCAGATAGATCAATTACTTTTCTCTCTTGAATTACCCAAATTTGTTTTGGGTGTGGTGTTCATGATTTCATGGCACTTCACAGGATGATACAGGAGCAGGCGCTGGTCTCGGTACCTCCACTGCCAGTGTCAATCGGTACATTCAGCAGCTGGCACAGGAATACAGCGGAGACTGCAAGACTTCATTCGATGAGCTCTCCAAAATCATCCAGGTTAGAATTAAATAGAGCTGTTATTATAGCAGAATGGTAGTCGAGAACAATACCAGAGAATTTTCACGTTCCTACCGCAACAAATTTTAGTAGCAACTAATATGCTATTGAACTTAAATCATTTTATGTAAACATTTAATATAAAGGGAATAAAAATTTACAATTATAACAACTTAATTTTAATATTAAAACTAAAAACAATAATAATAAT
>JADLZN010007751.1:871341-1115355 GCA_018155175.1 Sinocyclocheilus anophthalmus | reverse complement strand
AGTCAAAGCGTTGTCCAAATGTCAAACAGGCAACAATATTTGAGACAGCACCATTTAAGATGGTCATAGGGTTGAAAGGTCCTGTTTGGGAGAAACCATGGATATTTCTTAATTTGCAAACTGTTTTCATTCTTCTTTGCCCCAATGAACTAATATTCTCCAGTTAGTGAGAGATTTACACCATACCCTTTTCTGTCTTAAAGGCATCACAAAGATAGACAGACTCTTGCTGGATGCTGTGCTCAAGGATTTTCTTCTCCTCTCCAAACATCCGCAAATGGAGGCCACCAAACTTCCTATGTGTCCGCCACCGGTATCCATTACTCATTGCTAAACCTACATAATGCCATAAAGATTAAACTTGATTATCAGTAAAAAATCACCAGCTCCATTTGAGAATAAAATTGGTTTAATTTTAGCCATAAAGGTCATTGTGGTTAGTGTACATACCAGTTCCCTTATAAACTTTGTGAAACAGAGGGACATTTGGACGTTCAACAAAACTGTCATTCTGAGTAACGAGGGCCTCCTTTACCATTTTATATCCCGACACGACTACCATTTTCTCACTGCCCACTCTTAAGCTGAATATGTTCCCGTAGACTTCAGCCAACTGAAATTGAAAATATTTATTTAAATTTGTTTATATCAATTAGCAACATTACTACTTCAAATATTTTCCAGTCCAGAAACAGGACAATAAATTAAACCATCTCTAAAAGCTGAAAGATTTGACAATAAACTAATAGACACGCAAAAAAAACAAAAAACATATGACTTTAGCTCCCACCTTATTCATGGTCCTAAAATCCATCTTAGTGAAGACAGTTCCCAGGAATGGCAGAGGCCATGGTCCTGGAGGGAAATTGGAAGGATTCCTATTTTTGATAATATCAGCAAGGAGCAGAAATACAAAAAACAAAATGATCCAGCTTTTAAAATCAAAGCTGTCATAGATCAAGTGCAGGATCATTGTGGTAGAGGAAATGACAGGTTCCCTGTGTCTTATTTGCGCTCAGTGGTCTGTATTTATGCAAGTACTTTTGTACAGAACTGGGAAATGTAAATACTGGAGGGGAGGAGTACAGAGATATTACATATTACATTAGGCACTCCAGATTCCATGAAGTTGGAGAACAGAACCCTTTGGAAACACATTTATCAAAGTAAAAGTTTAAAGATAAGAACAAGTTATTACAAACACATGGGCAACATCACAGTTCTGCCTGACATGTCTACATTTGCTCTGGAGGTTTTTCAAACGGTTCATATTTTCTTTCTGCAGCTTTAATCATACATGTATATATAGAAATTGACTGTTCTTTATGTTTTTTCATATACATTGAATGAATAAGTAGTTGAGAAATTTGGGGAGGTAATAAGACACCCTTGTTTTGCTCTCTTCCTCTTATTCTCTCAAGAGATGTTGTGAAATGTACTACAGGCCTAATACGTGCTGCTCCATTTTCAGTCTGAGAGGTTTGTAAGTGTAAACTTTATTACACTTTTTAACACTGGGTGCAATTAATACTTCAAAAATTCTACTTTAAAAATTCAGTAGCAAGGGTTGATTAAACAAACAAACAAACTCGTTAAAAAGGGACAAATTAATGCGGACCTCCTGCACATCAGAAATGGACATTTGTCCTATAAGCACACACACTGAATCTAAAAAGGGAGTTTGCCCCTCCTGTGTGTAGTCTGTACACTCAGTGTTTGAGACTACAAAAGGACAGGCCTTTCATGATTCTGGGGCCCCAGCAAGTTACACAATACCCCAGCTGTTGTTAGTAATGAATCGGTGACTGTGATCAATTTCTTTTCTCGTCGTAGTTAAGGTACTTAAGGCCTGTTCATACCAAGGACGATAACTATAAAGATAAGATATAGTTCTAAAAATCGTTCTCAATATTAAAGGATAGCAGAGTCCACACCACAGCTATAACGATAAAGACAAAGAGAAGCAATATCGTTGGAATCACTTTCAAAAGTTGATGAACGATAAAAAATTGACAGCCTATCAGAATCCATCCTGCTGTAACGAGTTTGAGAATAAACAGACAATATAATTCCTGGTGTGAACGGGGCTTAAGAATTTGCCTTTTTAAAATGAAACCATTCTATTGATCTATTTTTAAAAAAAGAGAGATATTTCATGTGACAAATTTTCAACCAGTGTCATTTATTTACATGACAGATATGATTATTTACACATCTGTAAATCATTTACATACCCAGCAAGCAATAGCCGTCATTACAAAGTCTCGTTTAAGTATAGACCCGATATAGTCCGGCTACGTGTAATCCACATCTAGCCCAAATAACCTTGAATTTGGTTACATTTAGTTTTTTGGTAAAATAACTTGTGAGGTGTATGATATTCCATCATGCAAGCAAAGTAACAGTGTTTACAAGGTATTTGGTTTCATTTCTTTGACATGTTCAACACGTAGCCTGTGCGTAGCCACGATTTAGCTCGTAGTCAGAGTGGCTATCTGTAGCCCACTTATAGTCAAACCTGATTCACTGTAGTTTTTGGTCAGGCAGCGCATGAGATGGTTGATATCCATCATGTTCGCACTGTCAATAATATCTACAAAGATATAAATGTCATTTCATGGCATGGTCTATATGTAGCCACAATTTAGCTCTAAATTAGACGGGCTATGTATAGTCTGCTTTTAGCCCACCTGGCAAAATCGAGACAATCTTGGTTCGAAGTTTACTGGCTGGCTATAGCCCTATACCGTAACCAGACTGCAGCGATGAGCTAGCTTAAAATTGTTTCCGTCCATTTCCGCCCGCAGCTTCTTATCAACTGCCCAGTAATCTTTTTGATTCATTTAAATAGCATTCAGTTATATTTTATTAATATTTTTACAGCATATTAAATATACATTATTTATAAATGTTTCAAAGTTACTTGTCACTTTTGATATGAGTTCCCTGCATCCCACAAGCTGTTTACATTATACCATTATTGATATTCGGCTGGCTTTCATTTTATAAATAAAAATGCTATTACAATTCCCAACCGCTAGATGGCAATTGTAACCCTACTGAGACATGACTACTGGCAACGTGAGACATGAGAGTTAGAGATCAGTGTAGCGTTTTGAATTTTTTTTTACACTAGAGAGCACTAAGTTTACTTGTCGGAGAACAGCGGGCAAACAACAAACGATAAAAGACATTCCTACTTGGTCTTGTAAGTATCTGTGTTTTCGTTTTGACATGAGTTCATTATTTATCTATATTATTTGTTATCATGTTTAGGAACCGTTGTTTACATTTGCGGAAGGGAGCAATCGTATATGATGTGATTCCCTTCGTGTACCCCCCTATAGGGTCCTCCACTCGCTGTCCATCACGCATGTGGTTTCAGTATGATTAATTTTGCACAAATTTAATAGAGTAAAGTTTTTCTCATTTGTATGTGTTTATCAAACTCATCGTTTTAAAACAGTGCAAGCAGATCAAAGAACAAACACAGAACCAACACCCGCTTGAACAAGGTAATCCATATTAATTTATACAGTGAGCACACTCAGAAGAATTGGAGAAACTGAGGAGGAGTTTCAACATCTGGAAAAGATCCGGAGCAATGGTAAAAAATAAAAAATAAAACTATCCAAAAACAACATTTCCTCACTAAAGCACTCATCTTTGACAAAGTCCATCATTTATTTTAATTAATATATTGAGTGACTTGAGCTAGATGAATGTGACGTTGTGGCCCAAGTAATTTCCTGGCTGCCCATAACTCCTGTTTAGTGCTCTGCATTTCCCCATCACAAGTGCACACCCCGCCAGTGAACCACGATTCCTATGCAAACCGTGAATACACCCGGAGCAGTGGGCAGCCATTTCTTTGCTGCGGCGCCCGGGGAGCAGTTGGGTTCGGTGCCTTGCTCAAGGGTCTCACCTCAGTCGTGGTACTGAAGGTGGAGAGAACGCTGGTTGTTCATTCCCCCACCTACAATCCCTGCCGGTTATGAGACTCGAACCCACAACCTTTGGTTTATGAGTCCGACTCTCCTCTCTAACCAGTAGGCCACGACTTCCCATTTATTTAGATTACTAGTGAACTTATTTCTGACCAATGGCTTTGTTAGATACAGCAGATTAGCCATGAGCTACTCTCGAATTAAATATCTTTGTCATTGTACAAGTAATGTTACAATAAGATTTATTTTGAAACTTCCAGATTGATAGTTTGTATTCTTAAGATTGATAGCTTAAGAATACAAATAATAAGTGCAAATAGCTCAGCTGTGCAATGCAGCATTAAAACCTACAGTACAAACAGAAAATATAATGAAATAAAACGGTAGGGGGTGGATTTATTATTCCATGTACATTTGAGGTTAATGTGTGTACTGGGCTACTTTTTAGTTACAGCAGCTATCACTGTGTTGTTATGAAGTCAGTTGTGCCAGACAATTTTGGAGGCAGAGACAGATTGTGGGGGGCACTAATAGGGAAAAACTTAAACTGCTGGAATAAAGAGTTTTAAAGGGTTAGTGATGGAAAACTTGCAGGTCAATGGGCATCAGTGTTTAAGGTTGGTAAACACGTGTACACGGACGCATATAATACTACCTGCCTGACATTGGCATGTGTTATTCAGGTGTCAAAGTTGTGCAGAATTGAAGAAACCACAAAGACCATGCCAGAAGGATGCTGGACAGGTAAAGCCTACAAATCTTGCCACATTAATCAAACATTGTGGTGTCAATACTCAATAAGTTACAACGCAAATTAGAAATTTAAAAAATATTTCCTTTACTGGTCATTTTGAAATGTCAAACTTTGTCCGCAATTGTTAACCACCTCAATCTGTATTATATTTTAGGGTTTTAAAAAAATTCCCTCATGTCCAAATTCAACATGAAGGGGGGTGGTCCGCTGCAGAAAGAGGCATTTGAAGAGACTGCACTGTTCTCGTCATCAGAGGTATGTGTATAAAAACACAACATTTACCAGAGAGCTTCTCTCTTTTTTAACACACTGAATGGTGATACACTATATATATATCTCTCATTTTTGTTTTTAGTAGGCATCCAAGCAAAAGAGAATGACTCCCTGTCACAATTAGTGTAATTAAAGTAAAAAATAATATCAAGCTTTTCTTGTGCTTTTTCTGGCAGATGCCGTGAGTTCCCACTTTCCTCGTCTCATGCAACAGAGTGACTTGAGAAATGCAAGTTGGAGGCATTTAAACCACTGAAATAAAAACAATAAGTAATCATTTTTCCTTTTAAGCTTCCACAGTTTTGCGGTGTTGGTTGTTTTATTTGTTAAAAGTAAACAAACAAAAGGGTTCATCTTTTTTTATGTTGTCATTTATCCGTAATGTTAAGTGTGATAACATGCTCTTGATTTGTATTAGATTTTTTTATTTTAAATATCTTGTTATTTAAAATATTTTATTTTTTTATTTTTATTATCTTAAGTTGTTAAAAATTCCATATTTTTTATCATAATATTTATATTTATGTGTATTGTATTTATAACATTTTATTTTGTTATTAATTCTTTTGTATTTTTATCATTTTGTATTGTCTTAAGTTCCAAGTTGGATTTTCCTTACTACAAGTCTGTATGGTGTATTGCCCTTTCTTATTGTCTATTAGACGTATATAGATGTGTCGTGTAATAGCCGTCTACTTTTGAATGACAGTCTCTTCTTGGGCTATGGTTGACGTCCTATTAGATTTTCACTGCCAGCCCAAATTTAGTCCTCCGTTTTTTAGCCTAGACGTATAGGCTATAAGGCTATATTTAAGTCTTTTTAACGCAAAATTGCTAAGAGCAAGTCATCTGTGTTAAGGGAATACAAATGACTTCCCATTTAGAGAAAGGAGATATTTAGTTAATCTTTTCAGTGCTTAGAACAGATAAATAACAACAACAAAAAAGGTAGCTCTTTGCTTACAGAAGCAGGGTTTTTTAGCAGGAAAACCAAACATTACACTTATGATACAGATGATGTAATGGAATGGGACTCTTTGTGTTTTACCTGGAGAAAGGAGGCTGGAAGTGCCCCGTAAGGGACAGATCACTGCTGGAGGTGGCACTTTGAGGTCGATCATGTCTTTTGTTTTCTTTATCAGACTCTCCAGATGGCTGGTATACTGTTCTCGGCTGCAATGTAACAACAAAAACACTTAAAATAGTGGTCGATCATTATGGATTTTGTCTAGACACCAGGGTGTCCAATAGTTAATATGATCATGATATTCAGTATATAATGTAGTTATATACGTTTTTTCTTTTTAAGACATCACTTATGCTCACCAAGGCTGCATATATAAAAATACAGTAAAAACAGTAATAATGTAAAATATTGTATTTAAAATAACTGTATTTTAATTTATTCCTGTGATGCAAAGCAGAAATTTCTTCATCATTACACAGTTTTCAGTGTCACATGATCCTATATGATACATTTATTATTACTAGTGGTCGATTGATATTGGTTTTTTGACAGCCGATGCCGATATCTTGGAATGCAGGGTGGCCGATGGCCGATATAAAGCGCTATCATTTGTTTATTTTAATATTTAATAATTTTGAAAAATGGATTAAAAATAAATGTTGTAAAATAAACCTACTTTATGACTTCTTTAAATTACAAGTATTTTTCACAAATCATAAATACTTTAATAAAAATCGTAATTAAAAATGGAAGCAAACACTTGTATACCAACAGGCACTCAGTATTCTCTGGGAAATATTGTGTGGCCATTGGATTTGTGTAATCATATTTTGTCAAAAAGCCCCGCTACCTCTCCTCTTTTACCTACAGCAACCATGAATATGGTCGGTAAAAACCTACTTGGAACGTCGCGCATAATTGAAACAGTAAACTAAGCGAGTCTTAAAGTTAGGTGATTGCCCCGTCTTCCCCATTTGAAGCGCTGAACTCTCCTCCTGTCACATTCATTCGCACGGATCGACGTCACCCATAACCACGCGACTCACATGCAGGAATACACATGCCACTTCACAAGATCTCACAGCGATTTGACCAAGCTTGATTTTTGAAATTAAATGTTCATTAGTCATTCAAAGATTTGTTTAAATGATATAAATGCGTATTTGCTGAAATCTGTGACCAGACAACGAGAAGGGATTGATAATGTGTGCCCTTTGTTACTACCATAATATGAAGCAATCGTTATAATACTCTTGTTTGTATACATTTAATTCCTTTGTTTAACGTTTTCTTTCTGATTATTAGACACATTCTGCCTGCGATCTAGACAGATCTATTAATGAACAACAGCCGAAAAGGAGAATGTGACTCTGTGCGCGCAGGCGCTGCCCCCTTCCCGCCTTCCTCCCCCGCGCATCAAAATAAAAGTCCCGCCTCGAGCACATCGGCCAAACAGAAAAACGTATAGGCCGATGCCGATATTTGAAAAATGCCAAATATCGGCCGAGGCGATATATCGGTCGACCACTAATTATTACTAAAGTTGAAAACATTTGTGCTCCTTAATATATTTGTGGAAACCGGGATACATTTTATTTAGGATTCTTTGAATAGAAAGTTCAAAATAACCGTCCTTTAGTGAAACCAGAACACCATCTTTTGTAACATTATCAATGGCCTTGCTTGTCACTTTTTATTGTCACACAACTTTAATAAAAAAATGACTGATGACAAACTTGCTGGTGTACCTTAAAACGGTGTCAATTTAATATAATTACTTTTCTCAAAAACCACTCAAAATATTTGAGCATTTTTATTTAACAATATAATAAAATATAATAGTTGTATTATCTTAAATAATAAGTTTGACAAGATGTTTAACTGCAAAAATGCTGTTCAATAAAGGTTTACCTGCTGGACTATGTTTGTTATGGCACCGCCACTGATCTCTTCTCTGAGCCGAGTCTGTTCCATCAGAAGTTTGGTGTATGTTTCCTGGAGCCGCTTCTTTATTGGACCTTCAGATGTGACTGGGCCCTTGGTGGCCCCTGCTCGTTGTCTCCTGTAAAGCTCCTGTAGGCGTTTATTCTTGTTCTCTTCTTCCTCTCGCTGAGCCCTCCTCTCCTCTGCTTGCCGTTTTTTCCTTTCTTCTTGTTTTTGAGCAATATACAGTCGCACCGCTTCTGCGTCATAGTGCCGCTTCTTTGCCATGGGATGCTCAGGAGGATCTGCTCTCTTGGTAGTCTTGGCAGGACTGGCACTACGAGAAACTCTGGTTGAGGCATGGACTTTCGAGCGGGGCGCTTCTGCTCTCCTGCTGCTGTCCTCCTCCAGCTGCAGGTCATCTAGGATACCCCGGATGTCTGCTGAGAGAAGGTCTGTGCTGGGAGATTTTCTTCTATCACCCTTTGTTGATCTGGAAGGTCCAGCTTGCGGAGAACGTGATTGCGAGGTCTTTCTGCACTATTGGGCCTTGAACGCCGGCTACGCTCAAGACGAGGATCAGAGCTGGAACGGGGACCTGCAGGAAAAGACAGATAGAGGCAAACAGGAAACAAAATGTATATTATTTGACACTTTGTTTTACAAATATTTCAATACGCCAAGAACATGAAAGATATATAATGATTCCACAAATAGTCTATATACCTATATAATATATATTATATATATATATATATATATACCATAGTCTTATTAATGTCATATAAATAAAATAAACACACACCAACATACATACAATACATTACATAGATCTACCTATATATATATATATATATTATATATTATATATATATATAGAGCGAGAGAGCATAATTGGTGCCTCAGGTGCGCATGCATGAACCAAAAAAACAAAAAAAAAAATGTGCTGGTAAATCATTTTTAGATCACTCATTTGCTCACCGACCTGGTTGACAGCTGTTCATACAAAAACATCCCCTTTAGCAGTTGCTTGCATATAATGTTTAAATCAATACAGCATTGAGCATTTCCGTCTCTGCAGTTCAATAAATCAGTATCAGAGTGGCTGTATAAAGTCTGGGTCCAGCCCTGCGTGTGTGGAGGACAGCAGTACTGTGGAAGGAATCAGGTCGACTTGTGCAGTGAATCAGAAACACCCAGTCGAACCCTATTCATTATGGTCACTGGGCAGCAAAGTTGACCAATGTGGGGAGACTGTCTGAATCTTTATTTATTAATAGACCTGACACTTGGGCTACTAGCTTCTGGAACACTAGTGCTTTGCAACAAATGTAGCCTTTAATAACGGTTGGCAATAAACTAAACTAATTGAAAACACCTCAAGGACATCATTTGGTTGGGCATTCAAAATATGACAAGCCAAAAACCAAATAGCTCAAGATATTTAAGGCAAAACGAATATATACATTTGTTTGTGGTTCGGTTTAACTTTAACGGTCAGCATGGTGACGGGTGCGAAGCCTGGCAAATATATCATCCTCTCACCTGTTCTCATCTGTGTCTCCGAGGACTTCACCCGAGGCTCTCTGTGTAACCGTGGCGGTGGCCCCAGCATTATCTTCACCAGCTTCTGCCCATCTCGCCACGATGACGTGCTGATTGCTATGGAGACAGGTTACGCAGATACCTTGAGACTACAGTTGGTCCATAATTAATTTGTACTTTATTTAAAAAAAAAATGTGATTAAGGCAGAAAGGAAAGTATGACAAAAGTAACTAATAATAAAGAGACAGAATAGCTGCACTGAATCACATTCACACAGATGTTTAATTAAACCAACCCTCCTGGTAAAAATGATCTTTCTCCAGAGAAAACCCCCCGCTCGCATTTAATGATAGCGGGAATGCAAAATGGACTGTATTTAATAAATGATTCTGGTCTTACTGTGCATGATTAATCTGTGCATGATATTATAAAAAACAAGAATGTTAGCAAGATCAAATTGTAATACATTTCTCACCCTCTGACAATTGACACAAACTGTCAATTCATGTAAATGTCTGTTTGCAGCAATGTTGAGAATTCAGTGTGTACAGAGTGCATTGCACTCCAAAACATTTGGAATATGATATAAATAAAATAAAATATGATTTGTGCAGCTGGAAGCATATGCACTCACATACAAACCTATGTTTTACACCTTCTTGTTTGAGTTCAACTAAGAGACACCATGAGAAGTACTAAGCACTATTTCTGAAGTTAGGGGTACACAGGATAAACTAGTTGAGGGGTGGAAGGAGGAGTCCGATTTCACTTTTCCATCCTGTCGTGACTAGACTAACACCTCTCCAGCTGTCAGCGAGGCCACAGCGGTTTGAGCTGGGACACATCAAGCATTCCTGCGTCACTGTTGCCGCAGTTATCCTGTTAATCTGCATGCTACACATTCTAGAAATTTCTGTTGGGATAAGAGACTTAGCTTGTGCTTGCAGACGGACATTAACACACACGTCTGTTTCCAAGAATGTCTTGCAGAAAACAGGGCACAGTAATGCTGGCAGGTCAAGAGAGGCTCACACAGGGCTGCCAGCATGTGTGTGTGTGTTCAGCAGAGCATTTGCACATTTTCAGTTCAGATTGTGATCGTCATATGCAAAACTACAATTAAGCACTGTTATATGTGCATTCAGATGCTGAATTTCAATAGCATTTGCTTAAATAAGCTCCAGCTGTTTGCTTGAGAACACAGAGTGTAAAAAAGACAGGATGACAAATGACAAAGAGAACTCAGACCTGGTTTAGTATTTGAGTCTGGTGCAGAGGAAGATCTGTGTACTTTCCTAACAGGTTTGGATGGTTTCTTCTCTTTCACCTTTTCTCGCTCTGCAGGCCTCTGCTTTGGTTTTGTGCTCTCTGCTGTGAAAGACAGAGAGAAGATTAAATTGGTTGAGGATCAGGATTATTATCATTAACTGATACTATTAAAAACATTTTATTTGAAAAAAAACTGAAATAAAATGTCAACGATAGACGAGAATTTAGAAATGTTACATTGGCAACTAACTGAATTTTTTTTAAGTTGAAGTACTACAATTACTAAAACTAAAACTGAAAAACAGAAATTTAAAGCTAAAAAAAATTTAATAGTAATAAAAACACAAAGCCAATCAACCCGAAATGAAACACTAAGCATAAAAATTAAATGCTAATCCCAAAATTCTAAAAAAAATCAATTAGTATATAAATAATACTAAAATTGCACTGCTGTTCATTACACTACACTCTTAACCATGCATAATGACCACACGACCACCCATATTTACACATCAATAACTAATCAGTTTTCATCAAATTGCCCATTTTAATTTTAGTAAAACAGGTAAAACTTAAATGATTCAATGAATATTCACAATATAAAATTAAATAGTGTGAATTTTCAAAATTATATAATACACTTGTAATTGCTCTTAAGTGTCCTAAAGACACCATCATTAAACTAATTTGACATCTAGTTGGTATGAGCACATTAAGACAGATGATTGATTCATTCTCATAAATACGTTCAAACTACCCGTTTTAATCTGTTTATGTCAATTCAAAATATGGAACAAATTGAGTATGGAAAATGGACATCTAAAACAAAAATTAGATTTTTCTGTGAAGCAAGAATCCTTATATAATTATAAAACAACTAAAATGGACTGCGACAAATGTGTACCATATGGCCTATTTAATGACAGCAACTCAAATCTATAGTAGGCCAACAGGGAATTAAGCAGCATTGTTATACATATTATAAATGAGCTTGTTCCATAATGCTATTTTAAGGAATGGTTAAGCTAACTGATGCCATCCTTACAAATAACCTTGAAGAAAACTCCTAAGAACAGTCTGGGCTGACAGGAAAACTGGTAACTATGGCTGTGGCAGTACGCCTGGAAAATCTGAGCCAATTAGGAGCATGCAAGTTATCGTCCAAGAGCGGTTTGGATTAAGCATACTTTTTGACCATACTTCAATCCGGCAGAAACACATGAATTCTGTAAGTTGTTTAATCTGCTTTGAGTGGCAGGTAAAACAGTGTTTTTGTCCTAATTCCTGTTCATGACTCATGCTTCCTGAGTCAGAGGGCAGTAAAACACATTTGAGCTCCAACACATAAATGGATAAACATTTTAATTCCATATAAATAAATAAATGCCCAATTCACTACGCTGTAATTAGGCTGAAATCAAGAAGATGACTCAAATGTAAAACATATTTATAGCATCAGTGACTTTAAGATGACAACCAATGAACTGTGTATGATCGAGATACTGTAACATTTTTGTGAGTACCTTAATTACACCACTTCGTGTGAATGTGTTGTTTCTTATAGCACAGGCTAAATGCTGTGGCTACTCTGTTGTTGTATTGCTGTACTTCTTGTAATGTTTACATAAAGATATTACAATAATGTACACTTTTTTATTATATTATACTACATATTATATGACATTCTGGAAAACTATGTATACCTGTAAGCTGTTTTGTCAGGTCTTTGTATATTTCCCTGCTTAAGTTCTGGAAGTCCTCCTCTGCCCACACTTTCCCATCAGGTGTGCGAATTTTAGTCTCACTGGTGTTGAAGCCTAAAAAATGAGAAAACATAGAAGTGAGCTTCCTCTCATTCGACAACCTCATAAAACATTTATCCGATGCTTTTATCCTAAGTATTTTTGAGTACAGCTATCACTGGGACGGAGCAACCTATGGTTAAGTGCCTCGCTCAAGCTCAATGGTGAAAGCCCTTTCGGGGTTTGAATCTAGGGCTGTGACGGTGGCAGATTTTTACCACCGCGGTGGTAATAGACCAACTACCGCCGGTGGCGCGGTGTTGATATAAATATATAAGCCTATACAAGTGATATTGTGTTGTCAAAATTAGCGCGTTAATGCAGGCGATTAATTTTTTCAGTTTAACGTGTTAAAAATATTTAACGCCGTTAATGCAGGGGCGGGGCTAGTGTTGGCCACCCCACTCATAACTGCTGCTTCTGTCACTTTTTCTCTTGACAAGAAGTGCATTTATTCAGTCGCAGAACGACTGAGAACGGGAGACTTTTCAGACACGCGCTCCACTTCACTTCAGCGCCAGGCGCAAGTCAAACGAGTGCGGAAACGGTACTGTGCTCGAAGGCGCCGGCGCGCTGTATCCTGATTAATCCTTTCATATCAAAGGCGAAATAAACTCCGCTGCATGCACTGCTGTGGTCATTTTAGTCATGTAAGTACCAAAAGTCCATTTAAAAAAAAAAAAAACCCACAATTATAAGGAAAAAAAAAAAAAAAAATAAGGGAAAAGAAAAAAATAAAAAAAAAAAGGGGAAGGAGAAAAAATAAAAAAAAGAAATAAAAAAAAAAAAAAAATAAAAAAAAAAAAAAAATAATTAAGCTGCCTTAAACTGTGCATGCATGTAATATATTTTATATGGGTCACATTTAAGAACATGTCTCTGAAATGGTTTTCAAAACTGTCCTGGAGCAGCCCAGCACTCTCACTTTAACACACCTGGTTTAACTCGTCAGCTCGTGTTTATTTTAGCACTTCAGTCAGTGAATACGCAGCCTGCAAAACACAATAATAAATATCAAAGAAATAATACAGTTAAACAAGAAAGTAGCCTAAATAAGAAAGTTAAATACACCCAGTCTACAGGACGCGAGTTGCGCGGCGCGACAACATACCATAAAACTCATTATAATCAGTGATGCTAAACTGGATGCGGCACGACACGACAAATCCCAGACAGAAAACTGCTGACTCGTTCTATTTATGACGTACTGACCGAGTTCAATGTCCTGTTTAGACACTAGACAGACTCAACCTGTTGCGATGCGGCGGTGTCGCGTCCGGTGTAGACATGGTTCCCTGCTCCGCTACTGTTATTACACTTGTATACAAAACTTCGTATTATGCTTGTTATAGAGTGTGTGACGTCACGTGCACTACCGCCGGTGGCAGTAGACAACCGCGGTTGTCATGGCGACCACCGTCACGGCGACCGTCACAGCCCTATTTGAATCTGCAACCTTTCCTCTCTGTAGTCAACTTACCTTTGTAAATGGGCGCTGGAGGGGCTGGGGCCACTTTCCGAACTTTAGCAGTAGGTACTGTGGTACTATGTGCTGCCACTCCAATACCCACAGGTTGCTCCAAGTATCCCAGCAGCTTGTTTCTTTCTTCTGTCTCCTCCAAATATTCCCTCTGTCTGCGGATTCTCTCTTTCAGCTTTTCTAGCTTTTCATCAGGTTGCTGACGCCGCATGTTCTCCAGCCTTAGGGAAGCTGTGACTGAACCGGTGATGGACGTCAGGGAAGTCTGGGATGTCTCGGCCTGTAAATGTGTTCTGGGGATGACCTCTGACCCTAGTGGGGCTTGGTCAGGTTGGTGAATGGCGTTGAGAGCAGACAGGTCATTGAGGTAGCGTACAGATGTGCTGACTACAGCGGAGGAGCGTGGGCTGTCCAGGTCTGCAGTCTGCATGTCTCGGATGTCACGCTGATAAACCAGCTGGCTTAGAGCAAAGTCAGCCTGAGGGAAGCCCACCTCTGTCGGTAACAAATGGACTTCTGGTTCAGAGTGAGTCTGGGCCCATGGCAAGCGGCAGATACTTTCCGTATAAAAAAAAAAAAAAACAACAAACAAAAAAGACAGTCATTTAAAATAAAATGTCAGTTTAAAGTGAAAGCATACGAAGGATTCCCAAAAAAAACCTATAATCGTATTATTGGCCGTTTCTGATGCAATAAACACTTCACTTTACGTATTAATTATTTCACTTTCACCTGTATGAACGAGTGGTTCTCTAACTCCCTGCATTGCGTTTCCTGCATGCTGTCCCGAGTGCTTGCCTCAAGGGACTCCGGGAACTTTGTCTGGACTGCGATCCGACTCCGTGTTGGACTTGATCCACGTTCCTCTGCAATGACCCATCTGTATAATACTGGAAACACTAACAATGGCAGAGGCAGAACTCATGTTGTACTATTTCCTAATTTTATTCTATGATATATATATATATATACCACTATGTGGTGTGTGTAATATTTTCTATTCCACATTACTGTAGAAGAATTAGAAACAATAATGTAAACACATTAATGTCGCGTCACCTTGACTGGCTCAAAAACAAATACAGCAACTAGTGTTGTCCAATTCACAAATGACTCTCATGAGTCAGTTTTTTGATGAATCACTCAAAACTCAGAGCTGTTACTAAATTAACATATGACTCACTGCATTTCAAGCCTATACTTTCAGTCATATCACACTTTTAATGCAGCAAGAAAAGTGTTCGCACTAAATATTCATGAAACTTCATTAAAGGGGTCATATGATGCAATTAAAAAATTTATTTTTGTGTATTTGGTGTAATGAAGTGTGTTTATGCGGTTTAAGTTTCAAAAAACAATTTTTTTTCCACATAATGTACATTATTGTTTTCTCCTCTATGCCCCGCCTTTCTAAAACGCGTCGATTTTTACAAAGCTCATCGTCTGAAAAGCGACGTGTGCTCTGATTGGCCAGCTATCCAAAGCATTGTGATTGGCCGAATACCTCAAACGTGAGACGGAAATGTTACGCCCTTACCATATTGTGATGCCGTGTCCAGCCGGAGCTACGAGGCATAAACATTAAAACCCATTACAAACAAGACATTTGTTGCATCCAGTGGGGACAAATTACTGGAAAATTTGAAAGTTTTTTATATGACTTATACTGTCCTTTACGCGGTGCATTGCGCCGCATAAACATAACACCCTTTGACAAGTTAAAAAGATATTCCATTTAAAACATTCCACTGTATGTTTCATAGCGACCTGGCACAATACTATATAAGGTGACATTAAAAACACCTAGCTTAGGGACGTACAATAGTCTCTAATGGATTGCCTCTGTATGTGTTACAGAGGATGCGTCTGTCTCACCTCTGCGGCTTATTTTCCGACCGCCACTCACAGATGCTTTCTTTGTGTCAAGCACTGAGTCCAGAAGCACTCCAGTGCCTGGCGCTGCCTCCAGACGATTCTCAATGTGTCGCAACTGAGACAAGACCACAATTAGCCATTGAGTCAACCGATCTCTGCACTCATGGGGATAATGCTACAAATACTAAACCTACAGAGTATACCTCTGAATCTTACTTTCTGATTTCTTATAATTGGGCTTCTTCAGAACTATTATGTATGCAACAAATATCTGTTTTGGCATCATAAGTAGGCCAGAACCTGAAACATGTTAGAAAATACTCACGGCAGCTTTGGTTTGATTTAGACTATTCCAGGCATGAGATATCTCTAACGAGAGATAAACATTAACATAAGTAATCACACAAACATGCTCATGATGATGTTCGAAGTATAAAGTAACAGTTGACAAACCTCTCCTGTTGTCTTGCCCAGCAAGGGCAGCCTGGGAAGAGATTGAGACTGGCGGCCCCGCCTCACTTCGCAAGCGACTACACATTGCTATGCCAACCTGAGAGGAAAGGGGAAAAACAGGCAAACAATGTGAGAGAAGCAATTATCTTGTCAACATCTGCTGTCAAACATTGTTTTCTCTGGCAATGGCTTGCTTAGATTATGACCCTAAGTGGCTCTAAAGCACATGACTTCACTCACAGTACTCTTTGAGCAAAAGGAGGCTATAAATTTGGCCAAACCATAAGTTTAACTGGTAGTTATGAAGATAGATTGATCAAAGCAAATGACTTATAGATTTAATGTCTCACACACAGGCCTCAGTTGTCCCATCAAAGTGTGGGTTATAGCAATGGTGTACAATTTGTTTGATTGCCTGGAGCCCAGACATATGACATCTCAGAGCTTTTCAAGTCATTTGAATCACACTGTCTTCCTCTAAGCACTACTGTTATAACAAAGAGTCCCTGTCCCCAGAGCAAACAGATGCGTGGTTCATATTCTAGATTTATATATAGATATATATATATATATTATATATATATCTATATAATATCTATATATATAGATATATATAATATATTAATATATATATATATAAAAAACCTTTTGTACAGAAAGTCTAAACCACTGTCGCAAATGCACCAAGTATACCAAAGGGACACTGAAATCACTCCCTGCTCAGAACCTTAAATTATATTGAATTAATAATGCATGCATATCTTAGAGGGTTGCATGCATATTTCATTGATTTCAGGCCTATGCTGGAAAGCAGAGGTGAAGAATCATTTAAACATGTTCTGCTGCTTTTCTAACAGTACTGAATGAGGTTACAGAGATACCAAATGTGTCTGGAATGAGGAAAACAATCTATTTTCTAAATGCATATTATAGACCTTAGTAACATTCATCTGTTTTATAACATTTGTTTCATGTGTTTTTTGACTTCGTAGTGTAATCAAAACATTACATGGATGTCCAGTGAAAACAACAGACTTCTCTCTGGTGACGTATGCCAGATAGATACATCAGATTTCATTAAGATATTTTTTGATGGAATCTGAGAGCTTTCTGACTCTGCATAGACAGCAACGGAACTACCCACATCCATTTCCCCAGAAAGGTATAGGCGACAATCATTGTGTTCATGTCCACATGACTAGGTTTCAACCTTGAATTTTTAGAAATATAGAATACTTTTTAGTCAAAAGAAAACAAATAATTCAGTTTGTTCAACAATTTCTTCTTTCCACGTGTCATTCTTCGTTCACGAGAGTGTCTTTTTTGCTTTGCACGCAAAAGAGTTCTGTCTCGTAGCTTCATAAAGTTATGGTTAAACCACTGATGTCACATAGACTTATTTTAACGATGTCCTTACTACCTTTTTGGGCCTTGAACGTGGTAGTTGCTTTGTTGTCTATGCAGGGTCAGAAAGCTCTCCGATTTAATCAAAAAAGGTCTTTGTGTTTCCCAGCGCACAACGCTGTTACAAGGTTTGGGAACGACATGAGGGTAGGGATGATAAGTATGAAAATTCATGTCAACTATATAGTGACCACGTTATCACGGTTATGCAATATTATCACGGTTTTTGTTCAATGAGATTCAATGTTCAAAAAAGACTAATACACACACTGAAACATATGAAAAAACAACAACATTAGCATGCTGTATTGCCTTTTTTTATAGCATAAACATTTAAATTAACCCCTAATATATACTAATATATACTTATATTTTACACACACACACACACATACATACAATGAACAAAATAAGTTGTTGGGTCAGGTGACTATACTACTGGAATATTTGATTCTGTTCTGCTGCATTTCCTTCTTTATAATGACTGTTGTCAATAGCAGCAACGCATTATAACACCGCACACATCCATGTCTCTTGTATCACCGCAGAGGCGCAGATGCGCTCTCTCGTTTGATTCAAATGCAGCTTGCCGTCTTGCGTCTCATTTTTTGATTGTATTGAAAATGAAATCATAGGAATTTAGTATTAATACTACTATAGTTTTGCTGTAGTGATCATATTGTCCTGATGATTGTTTTGTACACTTTTCATAATGGATTTAAACGGGTAAGATTTCAAAACATTAATTTCAATTCAATATTTCATATCCCCATATTTATATATTATTATAGGTAAACAAAAAAAATCTGTTTAATAAGTTAACTATGAATATACAATTCATTATCTCTTAAATGTCAACCTTATAGTTTGAATGTTCGTTCGTCTTGGCTCAAAGCAACTTGCTGAGAACTTTTCTTCGCGGAGGCTTTGCGTTAAACAAGTGAGATAACGAAATGTTTAATCTCTAATCAATATTTTTTGTCCAGTTATTTGCCCAGTTAGTTTTGGTATTGTGGTAAAATTTACCTTGCATTCGCTAGTGGGTGGTGGTCATGAAGATGACTGGGCAAATTTGATGCGTTTCCCCCTTTTGCAGCGACTTTCTTCTTGCAAGATCAGCAGACAGGGTGACCGTCCTCGATTAAATTGCCTTCAAGACTCTTGTAAAAGCCAAAATACGACAAGACCACCAATTTGGTCCTCTTAGATGGCTGAAAAATCTCCCAAGCGCTGTCACTGCCTTCCGCCATTTCGTCTCGTGCAAAAAAAAACAACACTGCATGCTGCTTCTGCGTCACACTGATGCTGGACAGGATTTACTGCAAGTTTTCAAAAACGCGATAATCAAATACTGTTTTGATGATAATTAAATTTTAAACGATAATACTAACCGTCAGGGCATTTTATCATGATTTATCGTAAAACCGGTAATCGTTACATCCCTACATGAGGGTGAGTAATTAATGACAGAATTTTTGGGAGAACTATCTCTTTAAATATTTTTGGCCAACACGAATATAGGCCTAATATTTTCAGTTTCGTTTAGGACAACAGTTCACCCAACACTGTCTTCATTTAATCACCCTCATGTGTTCCACAAACTTTTTTTTGTACAGCACAAAGAGATCTAGGTAGAAAGTCTACAACTGCCAATTTCATTTTTATTATATTTTTTTCTATACTAAAAAAAAAAGAAAGGTAACTCAGACTCATTCTGCCTAACCTCTACTTTTGTGTTCCAAGGAAGAAAGCCTGCCATACGAGTTTTGCACAACATTGAGGAAACAAGGAAATCATCTAATTCTACAGAATGTATCATGGAGAGAAAAAAAACTGAAAAATGTTCTTTTTAATTACAAAGATTTTGCCCATAACAAACAATCCTTAAAAGTAACACGGTTTGTGTCAATGACACAGTCTATTGACATATGTGACCCTGGACCACAAACCAGTCATAAGTAGCACAGGTATATATTTGTAGCAATAGGGTCACATTACAGATTTTTTTTTTTATATTAAAACTCTTAGGATATTAAAGCTGCAGTCCAACTTTTTTTTCTGCGATTTTATTCAATTTCTGTACCTAAAAACTCATTTTAGACCTACCTAAAAAAACTGAAAATCACTATTTATTTTATTTGTATCTTTACTCTATTGTATTTATTTGTGCTGTTACTTGTAGTTATATTATTTGTTCTTATTTTCTTTATTTTTTATTTGACAGTATAGTTTTTCCCTAAACATAGCACATACCGAATCTTATGCTAACGATTAACTACTCTAATAACAGCATTCATTTCAATCCGACATTCAAATTAAAATATTGAATAATATTCATAACAGAAGTGACGTACATGTGGCCAAGTATGTACCCATACTATGAATTAGTGCTCTGCGTCTAACCCATCCTAAGTGCACACACACAGCAGTGAACACACACCCGGAGCATTGGGCAGCCATTTATGCTGCGGCGCCAGGGGAGCAGTTGGGGTTCGGTGCCTTGCTCAAGGGCACCTTGTCGTGGTATTGATGGTGGGAGAGAGCGTTGTACATTCACTCCCCCCACCTATAATCCTTGCCGGTATGAGACTCGAACCCACAACCGTTTTTTTGGGTTATGAGTCCGACTCTCTAAGCATTAGGCCACGACTTCCCCCCCTGTTTCCCCCAGCAAATAAAATATTCAAATTCATTCTCTGCCAGCAGGAGGTGCTTGTAAAGCTGGAGAGATAGAGGTTTCCCCAGTAACGGCTGTACACAAAGCAGCGACCCGCTCTAGTGATGGGAAGTTCGGCTCTTTTGGCTTGGCTCCCTTAGAAGAGCCAGATCTTACAGCTCCCAAATGGCTCTTTATTTAGTACAGGTCTGAGCTTCTATTTTCGCCCCATTTAGCAATTGTGAATGGTTTGGGTGTGTTTCATGGTTTTTTCATAAAGCCTTATTTTTATTTTTTTTCCCATTCACAAAATACACAGATACTATTATTTTCTTTTTATAAACTTTATAATAACACTTTAGTTTTAGTGCAGGTTGGCATTTTCAGAAATATCGATGCCGCATCTAGGATGGTGTGCTGCTATTTCTCCCCTCTGTGTTATTTGCCCCCTGTTTTTGGCAGCTCTCTCTGAGGGGACCGTTTTGCAACCAGTGCATGGGTCTTCCTACCTTACCAACGCACTTGCTTTCAATCCGGCTCTCCCCCTTCTCTCTCTCTTTCGCTCTGTGTACCTGCCGTACCACTACACTCGCTATCTTTCGGAGCTTGTGTCCCATTAGGGATGTAGCGATTAACCGGTTTCACAATTAACCGCGCTTTAAAATGTCACAGTTAATTAATCGTAAAGCCTCCACTACACAGAGTGTTCCTGTTGCACAGAACGTAACAGTTGCAACGAGCGCAAAACGAAAACAAAGTTACACTAGCGGTGCACCAGCTTAAAATGCTGTGCTTATCAGAGACACGGAGGCTACTACACACACTAGATTAACTATGACAGAGGAACCAAACAGTGAAGCTTTATTTCCATCAGAGAAATGCCTGTCGATAGTGTGGGACTATTTTGGGTACACCAAGAATGACCAGTGTGTCATTTAAATATTGCTGTAAAAACTGCTGCTAAAGAGAGAATACACGGCTTTAAACTATTTTAATGCACGACGTGAAGGCAAGACTGACGTGAAGCTACGGCTCGTTAAGTTTTCTGCCTCAGGTCCAAAAGAAATGTAAAGAATGTACAAACTGAAAAGACTAAATACTAAATGATCTATTTTCATTAGTTATTTTCAAAATGGAAATACTGACAAGGATGTTTACAGAGCAGAGGTCACCTTTTTAATTCCAATTGGAGAGATGGACTTTTGTTTGTCTTTATTATTATTATTATTATTTTGTTCTGTATTATTGGTTACTGTGTTATTTCTCTTTCTAAAGGCAGCAATAAATAACACTTTATTTTCTAAAGAGTGTCCATGTGATTTTATAATTTTGTGAAATGAATAAATGCACAATAATCGTCATAACCGTGAAACCGTGATTATTCCTCTGACAATAACCGTACCAACAAAATCTATAATCGTTGCATCCGTAGTCCCCATTCCCTCTTTCACATAATGGTATGATCCTAGTCTTCCTCCCTGTTACTTTGACACTTGCAGGTGCTCCACAGTTTATTCAACGAAGCCAAATCCTTTTGGAAAATCCATTTGTGGCGTCGATTTTGACATTTGTTTTTCTTTTGAACAACACTAGCTAAGAATTTCATTTGGACCGTTTTAAAGGCGATTTTCTCAATATTTGGATTTTTTGCACCCTCAGATTCCTGATATTCAAATATTTGTATCTTGGCCAAATGTTGTCCTATTAGGCACCTCGACGGTACACCTTCTTCGATAACGATATAAAAAATGTTCGATATAGTGCACGATATAGGCACGTGCTATGAGTGACGCAGACAGCACACACAAACACGAACACATGCTGAATTGAGTGCTGTGCCTGCCTGTGATGAGGAGTTTGTGAATAAAAACATTCATATTAGTCGAATTTTTAAAATAAACATTTGCATTTGAATGTTAGGAGTGCATCAGGGAGCGTCATCAGTGGCGCACGAGATGCGGTGATGATGATGTGAGTGACGTTGTTGCATTTTAATGTTTTGTTAGTCTAGCCCACGAGATGCGCCGCTGCTGTGTTATGCATTCAAAATATTAGAGAAATATAGAAGCTCAATGCGGAGAAGATCTTGATTAGGTTAAAACCGAAACCAAGCCATTCACACAGATGCATATTCAGCGCATTTTTTAGACGGAAAAATATGACTGCTGCACTCGCGTCTCACACAAGAGATGTAGCCATGCAAAGTTAAAACATTTTAAACTTTTAGAAAACACGTCGCGTATTTTTGTGGAGGTTTATTCCTTTTCACTGCGTCTCTTATGTTTTTTAATGCAATCTGTGTGATGGCGATTCGGCTCTTTGGATTAAGCAATGCATAAATACATGATGCTGTTTTGTTCATAATTGTTTATGCAATTTACGAAATTATATTTGATTTATATGAGTTATAAAAACAAAAAAAAAGTAAAAATTTAGACGTAATGCACGTTTTTTTTAATAGACATTTATTTCCTTGCGTTGACAATTTAAATGTGCTGCATTATTTTGCTCATTGCGCCCTCCTGTGGCCTCGGGAGACAAGCCAAAAGTTTCCTTCAGACCCATTTAATCAGCATATAAAACATTAGAAATTAGATGTTAATTTTTATTGCGTGTTTGACTGTTAAAACAAAAAATATATATTTGTTGTTTGTCTCAATAAATTGGGTTAATTTAAAAATACAGTGGTTCAATTCAAAAAATTCTATTGCTCTGTTTTAAAAAAGGTTATAAAAAATGTCAATAATTATCGATACTGAATGATATGAAACATTATATCGTTGATAATATTTTTTAGCTATATCGCCCAGCCCTATGTCCTATCCTAACAAACCATCCATCAATGGAAAGCTTATTTATTCAACAGATGATGTATAAATCTCAATTTTGAAAAATTGACCCTTATGACACATATGCAAAGATAAATGTTCAGTTAAACCCTTTATCCAATTATAAAGACACAGCCTGTACGTGTTAGGTTGCCAGGGACTTTGCTGTTAATAAAAGAGATTTAGATTTAGAACTGTAGAAGTACAAACAGAACAAGCACTTGAACAAAGTGCTTTAGCCTGGAGATAGTGAGAGAAGCGACAATCTGATCCAATTCTATTTGAACTAATCAACACTTGTCAAAAACGAACAAAATAAGCACAGCAAGAGAATCAAAGCTTTACTCAGCTTTAAGCAACTGCCAAGAAAAGCACAAAATATCATTTGATTTACCCATAAAAGACCCGCCATCTTCATATACACACACACACACACACACACACACACTCTCTCTCTCTTCAGCTACCCATCGTTTCAATTTCATATCACATTTTGGGAACTGAAACGTCATCTAACCTTGATTACACAACACATACAGTTATGAGATTATAGTTTCAGTTAATGACTGCTCACATTTAAACAATACTAATCGACTGAATGGATGAGGCATTCATATATTGTGCTTTACTAATGACTAATGAGCAAGATGGACATGTTACGCCTTCATGCATAACGTATAATGTACCAGAACTCACTTTCCAGCAGCTTTATTCAGAGACATGAGTCCACCTTGTCTTCCGGATTGCTGGACACATCGGACAGCTGGTGATTCTGTCACCTCTACCTGCACCGAGACCCAGTGAAAAAGGTGATTTGACAGTGAAAGCTCAAAGTCTTGAAGTATTAAACTACCAGTTCAGAAATATTATACAAATCAAACTGACAACACTCTAGTAAGACGCTGGAATCGACACAGCTAATTTTACAGCAACTGATTAGCCCACCCAATAACCACTCATAAGGATCACGCTGAATTAAAGGTAAAAGGAAATATGACAGATCAGCAGCATCAGCTGAGAGATCAGCTGATATCACATTCAAATTCAAGATACAATCTTTAGCGGAGGCTTCTAAAGAGTCTGGCCGCATTAATATATGAAGAGTTCCAATGCAAAAGCCTCTAAAAGCCATCTTGGTCAAAAATGAGATAATGATACTGAGTGAATGCTCTCCACACACAGTATATGTTCATCAAGTACTTTCACTTCAAATGCGCTAAAAATCCCATCCTCAACCCATTCAGAAGTACCAGTACTTACATAGAAACCTATACGTAGAAAGAAATGCTAATTTTAAAGAAAAACGTCAGACTACTTAGAGGTTTTTGCATCTGAACAGTTCATATATACTCTGCTTCGCCAGAGCTAAGCAAATAGACATAAAACATAACTTAAAAAAAAGAAAGAAAGAGAAAATAAACACAAATTACAGCTAAAGAGCAACATACGAAGCATCATATACGAATTCAGAATCAGAACTAACGTACAGTACTCTAACAGACAAGAAAAAAATAATATAAATATATATATATGAGACTTAAGACATTCATATAATACACGAATATAAAGAAAAACAGCTGACGTACAAAACACATAACGTTAACGTTAAATGTCAGTCACACAAATACAACTTCACATGAACAACCTTATTGAAGAGAAATCCAACAGCGACTTAAATCAACCAAACAACCAACTAGACGTCTATTTTCAACCGACAATTACGTACCTTAGGCAGTTTCACAATATTTAAACGAAATTTGTGGACTATGTTTTTAAATCCTCTGGCGAAAGTTATTGCTAACAGCTGCTGCTAACCAGCTAAACCAATAAAGCAAGCTAACAAACTTTTTTTGCGTTTCTGTGACCAGGTTGTCTTTCGTTAAAGCGTTTAGGTCAGAATGTAATTGGTTAGTACCTACCTAGCGTGTCTGTTGTACCCACTACCCGCCTTTTGGTGTGTGTTTCCCGGCTTTAATGATAAGTTAGGACGGCCGTTGGCTAGATTTGACGGTCCGCCATTATCCAAACATCTGTTCCAGGAAGTTCACGTCTGAAAGAAACTCGCGATACTTCCGTGAAGAACGTGTTTTTTCCTTGGCCGTGTTTGACATCTAGTGTTCACTAATGGAAGTGCAACAAATATCATGTTACTATGATCCTTGACACGGGACAAGAAAACCCTCATTAGAGTTCAAAACAAGGTCAAGCTCTGATGTGTGTACACATTTTCATTTTCTGTGTATAATAACAATTTTTTTTTATTATTGTTGTTATTGTAGCTGTTCATTCATTGTGTATTATGGAAAGTTTTCAACAGTTAGGCAAGAACAGCTTACTGTTATTCCACCTGTGGTGTCCAGAGTAGCCTATGTGAGCTGTGTGGAGTGAAAGCTGAGTGAGGAGCACAGTTGCCTGGAGCAAAGAGCAGGTTTTTTTTTTTAAGAAGGACCGTCTGTGTTTTCTCTTGCTTTAGGATTGGCCAGAGCAGAGGATCTATCAAAGGATAGACAGAAAGACTATTGTAACCAAGACAATTGGTTTGTCATTTTGTTTCTACAATAAATCATTAAAGGAATAGTTCATCCAGAATTGAAAATTTGCTGAAAGTTTACTCACCTGCTGGAGAAATTTAGCATTAGCCTGCATCACTTGCTCACATGGAGCCTCTGTAGAGAATGGGTGCTATCATAATGAAAGTCCAAACAGCTGATAAAAAAAAACATCACAATAATCCACAAAAAAATCCACACCACTCCAGTCCATCAGTTATGGCTTGGTGAAGGCAAACTGCATGTTGGTAAGAGGCCAAATCTATAATTAAGGCCATTGTATTTTCTTGCCTAAAATACCAGTCATAATTGGGCTTTCTCCAATGACTCAAATCCAACTGACATACAGAACTGTTACCAACTGTGTTTTTTTGTTTAAAAACATACGTTATCATAGTATTTCATATTTCTCTCCTGATTCAGAAGAGGCAATTTTTTCACTGGAGAAAGCCACATTATGGATTGAGGACTCGTATTTTAGCCAGAATCAAAATTTGGAAATTTAAATATATTGTAATGATGGAGTTGTTTCTTACAAACCCACAGCTTTTAACTTCACAAGATGTTAACTGATGGACTGTGGAGTACTTGTGGATTATTTGTGTTAGAATGTTTTGTTTTTATCAGCTGTTTGGACTCTCAGTCTGACGGCACCCATTCATTGCAGAGGATCTATTGGTGAGCAAGTGATGTAATGCTTCATTTCTCCAAATCTGTTCTGATGAGAAACAAACTCATCTACGTAATGATAGGTGATAGCCCACCATAACCATCGGTGTTTGGAATTGGCTTTTCTCCAATAAAATTAACAAGCCATGCATTTAGTCTAATCTCTATTTACCCAAAACTAATATTTCCAGATTAAAGTCATTTTAATAATAGCCCTGAACCGAGCTGCTTGCCCTACTATCATTGTGTTAGAGCCATAATGTGACACATTTAATAATTTATGTTTCCTAATTACCGAGACAGTGACTCTCGGACCCCCTCTGGTGATATAACCTGTCGTACTCAGTTTGAAACTGGGTATTTGTGTTCAGCACCCGCAATCTCTCCCGTAGCCTACATTAACCATGTTAGTGCTGTATCAGAGAGCACGCGAGAGGGAAAGACAGATGTACTTACTCGCTTAACAGAAACATATTTTTAGAATACGGGCACGGCATCCACTCGCAGGTGAATGTGAAGAATACTGAAGGAAACTCTGCGTTCCTGCGCGCTATTGCGGTGATGGAGCTCAGAGCACTTGTAGCTGCGCTCCGTGTATCTGATGCTGGTAAGCTTATGTTTTTATTTATCCTCATTATTGCACAGAGGAATTACATTTTAACATTGCTATCCACTCAAAATGTATAATTGCAGTGCTTACAGACGTTTTGGTTACGTTATATTGTGTTTAACTTCTTTCAGTGTGCTGATAAATTAATTTTTATTTATTTGTTTGTCATTAGTCTCTTATTTGAAGCCTAGTAAATCGACGTGATTTGCCATGTTGAGTCATTCATCATATCAAAGTGAAATTTAAATTCTATATTGCATTATTGCGGCTCTGCTGGGATGAAATTAGGATTTATGAGTATTATTTCAACAGAAATAATAACATAGGCTATATTTCTAATAGGCTATCTATTATAGGCTAATAGGTCTACTTGCAGTGTGCATGTGTGACTTTTAAAATGACTTTTCACAGAGGCAGCATACTGACCCTAGATATTAAATAACACTAAATAAACTAAAATGTGGTAATTTGGTTATTATTATTATTTATAAAACGACAGAAAAAAATATCTTGCTACGTGTACTGCGTTAGGCTAACCGAGACTTGTCATTTGCACTTAGGCCTATATATTGTTGCTCTTTTGTTAGTTTTGATTTCTTCTATTGTCCTCATTTGTAAGTCGCTTTGGATAAAAGCGTCTGCTAAATGACTAAATTTATATGTAAATGGTCGAAAACTCATAATGTGTATCTGCTGTGCTATCTAACTGCTGCAGTGTCGTATGTTGTCAGCCAGTAAGTTACCATACTGATGTTAAGAGCCTTAGCTACAACATAACACAGTTAATAGCCAATCTCAATTCGAAAGCAATAACTTGTGATTTGGTCAGAGATGATTCATAGGAATCGGTTAAAGAGTCGAATCAGTCAGGTCATTAATTCGTTCTTGAATGGGACTCGCGAGATTCTGTTCAATGAAAAGAACCGGCTCACTTGAGTAAGGCTGCGTTCCAGTCCGTTTTTTTGTGCCCTTCACTCGCAAACTTCCCTCCGTCTCGTTTACTCGGATGTACGTCATTGATCACGTTGCATGAGTGCCCACTTCTGGCGGAACCCTTGGAATGGGCTGAACTGGAACGTCCTAAGCCCTTGATCACTTAGAATCAGCTATGGAGTTGGTTTATTGTTTATAGTCCTGGAGAAGAATAGGGGGGCGTCTCTCCCGTGAAGAACGACGCAACCGTGGTACAGCTGGTGTCTCTAACTTGTCAGGCGAGTGTAGCTTTTCAAGGAATTCACAATGACAGCAGGTATCCACTTGGGACCGTAACTGTAATTGCGCACTAATACGTCATCTCCAGTTGTGAAAACTCGCAACTTCGCATTTTTGTCATGACTCTCCTGTTGCTTTTGTTGTTTTTGCTGCACTTTGGCTTTAATGTCTGGCAAGAGAAGATCGAAAGTAGATCTCAGCTTCCTTGCCATAAGCATCTCAGCAGGCGACACACCTGTTGTAGCATGTGAGGTGATCCGATAGTTAAACAAGAATCGTGATAACCTAGTTTCCAAGGTGTCCCCCTTCACCTTTCTCAGGCCTTCTTTGAACGTTTGGACATCTCGCTCTGCTAATCCATTAGAAGAAGGGTAATTCTGTGCTTGTGAAGCAGGAGCCATTGTCAGAAACCAAGATCTGAGGAATTCCGAAAATGCTGAAACTTTGACGCAGTTTCTCAATGGTAGCTTGCGATGTTGATGAGTTCAAGGGGTAAATGTCCATCCATTTAGAATGTGTATCTACAATCACCAAAAACATCTTTCCCAAGAAAGGGCCCACGTAATCTATGTGAATACGGGACCAAGGGGTCTCGGGCCATTCCCATGGATGCAGTGGCACTACAGGAGGCATTTTACGGTGCTTCATACATTCTTCACAAAGTTGGGACTCCTTCTCAACGTCCTTATCCATCCCAGGCCACCAAAAATAGGAACGAGCCAATCCTTTCATTTTCGCCATCCCTGTGTGTGATTGATGCAACAGTTTCAAAAGCATGGCCCGACCCTGGCTGGGCACAATTACTCTGGCTCCCTAGAGTACACAACCATCGTGCACACTCAACTCCAATTTCCTTTTATGGTAGGGGTTGTATTGCGGATCCACTTGATTTGGCCATCCCCTCAGCACATAATTGCGAACTTGAGAAAGTAGCACATCTTTGTTTGTCCAGCTTTTGAGTTGCGTGGCACTGATTGGTTCGAACTCCAGCATATCCAACATCAAAACTTGACTTGACTTACTTTGATTTTGTTCCACTTCCGGAAGGGGTAGTCTGCTTAAGGCGTCTGCATTTGCATGGCTGTCTTTGGACTTATACACCATCGTGTATTCATAGACACTCATCAGCAGAGCCCATCTTTGCACTCGAGGGGAACCCATCTGAGGAATGGGTTTCTTTTCTGCAAAAAGGAAAATCAGGGGTTTATGGTCTGTGCAAATAGTAAATCTGTGACCATATAAATACTTGTGGAATTTTTTAACTCCAAAAATGATAGCTAAAGCTTCTTTATCCAACTGAGAATATCGTTGCTCGGCTGGTGTCAATATACGGGACGCGAAACCTAGGGGTTTCTCAGTGTTATCTTCCATTCTATGTGAAAGCACAGCTCCCACACCATAAGAAGAGGCATCACACGAAAGAATTAGGTCTTTTTCTGAAGAATAGTGTACCAACACATCTGTGGACTGTAGAAGTTCCTTTGATTTTTTGAAAGCATTGGTCTGCGACTCACCCCAGGTCCATTTAGTATCCTTTCTTAACAGCATGTGGAGGGGAGCTAGGATACTCGACACATTGGGTAGGAACTTGTTGTAGTAATTCAACAACCCTAAGTAGGCTTTCAATTCAGTGACATTAGTGGGACACGGAGCTTCCGTCAAGGCTTGAACCTTGTCTTTCAGTGGGTGTAACCCCTGGGCATCAACTAGATGACCTAAATAACGCACCTCTTTTTGAAGGAATTCACATTTGTCCCTTTTTAAGCGCAGCCCAGCATCTTGAAGTCGAGTGAGCACGGCCTCCAGGGTTTGCAAGTGCTCTTCATCAGTTACTCCAGTGATCAGTATGTCATCAAGATAGACTGCAACATGAGTTAATCCTTGCAGCAACCCTTCTATGGTTCTTTGAAATATCGCGGGCGCCGAAGCCACTCCAAATGGAAGACAATTGTAGGTGAACATGCCCTTGTGGGTGTTAACTGTGAGATATTGCTTGGAATTTTCGTCCATTACAATCTGCTGGTAGGCATGACTCATATCCAGCTTTGAAAATGATGAGCCCCCAGACAAGGTTGTGAAGAGGTCTTCCACACGTGGAATGGGATATTGTTCCAAAGGTGATGCCTGGTTTATGGTGAGCTTATAATCTCCGCATAGTCTAATGGAACCATCAGGTTTGAGGATGGGAACGACCGGCGCTGCCCACTCTGAGTACTTCACAGGAGTGATGATGTTTTCGTTCAGCAGTCTGTTAATTTCCGCATCAAACTTAGACCGCATAGCAAAAGGTACAGATCTGGGACGATAGAATTTTGGCACCTACCCCGGTTTAACATGTATCGTCGCTGTCATCCCCTTAAGAGTTCCTAATTCCTCTTTAAAAACTTCCTCATGACACTGCAGTATTTCTACTCATTTCAGTTTGAGGGTATCCTCATTTTCCTTTATTTTTCACATTTCGGATTTCTCTCCAAGACAGTGTTATCTGTTCCAGCCAGCTTCTGCCCAGCAAATTAGGTCCTTCTCCCTCAACCACGATGAGAGGAAGCTTTTTTTCTGTTGGTGATACATGACGTCCACGTAAGCAGCTCCTATCACCTTAATAGGCTCATCTGTATAGGTTTCCAGCTTTATCAGTACAGGTTTCAACTCAGGGCTCCGTGGTTCTTTCCATGTGGCTTTGAAGCCGGTTTTGTTCATGACTGTCAGGCCACAACCTGTGTCTAATTCAAAATTCACATTTTGTCCATTGACATTCAGTTCGACTGTATACGGTTTCACTTTTTGTAACTCTGAACAGTCCATACTGCCAAGCTGGTATGTGAGGCAACCCAAAGTAAAAGAATCTGCGAAGCCATTTTCAGCATCATTTACTTTCACTTTATTTGACTTGTGCCGTGAAGCTGCTTTGGCAGTGTCTCCATTAGAATAAGACTTACGATCTTTTGTTCTGACATTACGGCAAGCTCGAGCAATGTGTCCTATTTTCCCACAATTATGACACTTTTCACTTTTGTATCTGCATGTAGAAGCCGTGTGATTTATGCCTTTACATCGATAACACTGCCCACTGTTCGGACGGTAATCTCTCTTAATGTGCCCTGGCGTAGGGGAGCTTTTCATTTTGTGGCACACAGCAGAGGAGGGCTTTTGCAAATCTTGAATATTTTTATTTGCTGCTTCAACAGACAGAGCAATTTTCAATGCATTGTCAAATGTCAAATTTGATTCCGCCAGCAGACGTCTTTGAATTCTGTCGTCATTTATGCCGCATACAATCCGATCTCTCAACATCTGCTCTAGCGTGGTTCCATAATTGCAATTTTGTGCCAATCTTCGCAGCTCTGCAACATATTCGGTTACAGACTCTTCCGGCTTACGAGTGCGCGAATCAAATTTGTATCTTTGTACAATTTCACTTGGTTGTGGGTTATAGTGATTCTTTAAGATCAACACAACTTGCTGATATGTTTTGTCTTTTGGTTTTTCAGGACTTAAGAGATTGCGCAACAAGCTGTACGTTGGAGCACCAACGACGCTAATCAGAATGGAATGCAAAATCTATTGCATTTGCCTCAAAAAACTGCTCGAGAATCTCACAATATTCCTCCCAGGATTGACTCTTTGCATCAAAAGCTGACAACGTTCCTATAGCTGCCATTTGCCATATATTTTCCCTCATCTCCAGTTTAGACGACATCCGCCGAAACTTTCACCTCACAACAATCTTCTGTCATCCACAACTGTCCAGTCATCAATATCCATTGATCCTCGTCGCCAAAATTATGTAGTGTCGTGCCAATTAAACACAAAAGACATATATCCCCAAAAACTGAACTTTTAATCTCAAAGAGCGGCGACAGAATGTACCGGTTTAGCACTCACTCGGAAGAGTAACTTCTAACAGAAAACAGCCCAATAATGTAATATAATATAATACATAGTCCCCTCTTGTGGCCATTATGTGAATTGCACTCCAACTATTGCAGTAAGGATACCACAGATATGACATTACAAGGGCTATTGAGCACACAACATAGGGCACAGACTAGAATTATTATGGATTTCTTATGGGACACAGAGGTTTTTAATAGAGTATGAAGAGTATTGAGGAAGGTTAAAATTATTATTAAGGATGAAGTTTGTGGATTTGTATGCCTTGGGGAGAAGTAGGGATTGGGTTGTATAGTCTGTGAACCGTTGTTCTGCTCCACACTCCGGAGCAGATGGTGGCGGTAATGCACCAATTACGCTGGATGCCAACCTCCGTTAAACATTAAGACGAAGCAGCAGCTAGGTTGAAATGCGGTTTACAGAGGTAGGAGTAAATAGAAATCATGGTTGAATTGAATATTCTAGATCATTTGACGTAAACCATGTTTAACAGTTCACACTACCAGAAACGTTTTCGTTCGCCAGTTGTACTTTTTGGTAGCTAGTAGTAGCTAACACACTGCGTTGGACCAGAAGATTGACGAGACAAAGCGCATGTTCTTTGCAATTAAGGCCATTTATCTTTTCACGTTGTGTATAGCAAAAAATACTAATAATTGGAAACCTAACCCTTTAAATGCAGCTTAAAAGAATAAGAGCTACACCCGTCACTGACCACAGTCCAGTCAATATTCATTTCAAGATAACATGAGCAAGGGCCTCTCAATGCACATTGATTCTTGGTCAGGGAACAAGGTGTTAGTCAATACAGGTTCTCTGTTGCAAAGTAGATAACAGACATCCCCATTTATAGAGTCAGCACCTCAGGCAGTGCGGTCAATCGATATCCAGGTGCATTATGTAGTGCTGCTTGAAAAACTACAGAACTGCCACATCAGTCATTAACTGTAACAGGACTAACAAATGGCTTTCCCCATTCAGTTATCACTGCATTATTTATTACTTAAACAGTTACTGAAAAAAAAAAATGTAATGTTCATTGCAGTGCACTTGAAGGGAAGTTCAACTCACTTTTTAATTTGGGAAATAAACATGGCTACAAACCAGTGGTTTTTAGCCTTAGATCCAGCAATGGTTTCTTTGGTAACACGTTATATAATGATTTGCATTATTAATAATATCATAATTATTTTCATTATTACTACCATGATGTTATCTTATATGTACACACACACAAGATTTGATTAAAAAAAAAAATCTGACATAGAGAGATTAAGCAATTTTTTGAAGGACAGTCATTTAACATTTTTTCTTTGGGCAAGTTGTTAAATCCTCAGCATTTCATATTTCATATTGTCACATTACGATTAGTCCACTGAGGCGAGCGTAGTTGAAGAACCCATGTGCAGTTTATTTAAAAGTAATCCAAAATACAAACATAATCCAAACAGAGACTTGACATGAACAGACTTGATTTGGCATGAACAGACTAGATTCACCAACAGCAGGTTACAACATCAATACACGACGAGAGACAATGGCAACATGATGGCTACTTATAGCAAACAATACAGGTCACATGACAAGAACCAACCAATGAGAGACAGGACACATGATTAAGACAACCAATCAGAACATAACACACAGACAAGGGAATCACATGACAGAACATGACTGAGGCCTAACTGCAAAATAAAAGACATGAAAACATGAACGTGAAACAAAACCCACATTACAACTATATTTATTATGAACAATATATGTTTTAGTTCTGTGCAGTATATATATTGATTTTAGTTTTATAAGAAAAGTTGAACACTGAATAAAATGTTACCTACTAAGATAGGGTGCCAGCAGTTCCGCATCAGGGTGATTCGATGTCTGGGTTTGTTTCTTTTAGGCTTTGATCTCCATGAAAGCTGCCTGTGAATTCACCAGATCTCCTCACCACATGTGCCTGGAACTTGGCGGTCTGAATTGTCGAGTTAAGGAGGCTTGTACCAGACATGTAAAAGGCTTCAGAATGTTTATTGAAGTCCCAGCCCATTTATCCTATTTGCTGTGCACATGTGAATGAGGTCTGAGTGAATACACCACGCTTGTGCTTTGATCCAGATTCCTTAGTGCACAGAGTATGAAGCAATGTGAATTTTTACTCTTATTAATGTATATGACATGGATTCTTTGTTTGTTGTCATGGAGACGAGGGTTGAAATTCAAGTTCATTGTTGTGTTCTTAAGTTTTAATTAAGGTTTTTTGTTTTCATGCATCATCTGTTTGAACCCTCAGAATCTGACTTCTTCATGTGACTGTGAAGGCATGTCCTTGTTGACAACAACTTTCGTGCGACCTCAGAAATGTTGATAAGACACGTTGCTAGAATTAATTAATATCCCACAGGGGCATCTGTTGTTTATTATGAAAAAAAGCAGCCAAAAAACTCACTCATATGAGATGGGCTTTCAAATGTATCTTCTATCTTCTAAAGAATATAGTTTAAATGTGATAAAGGATGAGAGAGAATATATTTGATTTAGAGGACTGTACTGTACCCATCACTCAGCCATAAGAACATTTGCGGCGAGTTCAGCAGCCCTCTTTTCACATTAACAAGTCTTTTATTGTAATGTGGTGGCTGCACTAAAAATCTCTGAGTACTTGAGTGGTAAAATAGGCCTTTTTCTTAAAAATAAATCACAACTAGTTCTTAGCGGAGAGCATTAAAGGTGCACCAATGCATGAGCGAGGCTGTAATTCAGAGTCTGGCAAGTCATCGATTAAAGCATCTTTTCAGCATAATTAGCCCCCGATTAGTTTTGAGCTCGTTCTCTCTGTCTGTTCTGATGTGAAAGTCTCCGCTCTGTCCTCAGAGGAAGTTACATGCACCTTGATTAAATTCAGAGCTGTTTAATTCAAATACTCCTCAGGTCTTCAGCACCAGCATTTACAGAAACTCAGCGTGACATATGGAGTCTCATTTTCAAAATAGGCGAAGCCGTCATGGTGACACAGGCCATTTAGCGTGCCATTATAGGTGACTTGTCAGGGCTCTCCAGAATTCAAACACGCCTTGCAACCGAGTATTGTTTTTCCAGGTTTCTAAATGAGATAGCCAGACTATCCTATACTTGCTGTAATTGTATTTCACGCCAGTAATAGGGTCCTTTATCATTTCACTGAATGTGATACTTCTTGCCACCTTAAATGTGGCAATTTTTGATAATGACTCCCTGAGATTAATAAGATAAACTGACTTGTTATTTGCACGATAGATCTATTTTTGAGTTATACGATATGATAGCAACATGTTTATTTTATTCATCTCAGAGGCCATTTAAGTAGGATGTGTTCTTGTGTTCTGTCTTTGCAAGAGTCTTGAGGCACATTTCTACAAGTTTTAGAGTTTTTAACGTAAAAACAAGCGATTCATGGAATAAGATGTGGAGAAAATAATGAGATGCATCACAAGTAATGTTATTTCTTTAAACTATGATGCAATTGGCCGAATCTGTCCAAATGTGTTGTTCGCACACTAAGTGCTTTGGTTTGTTTTCTTTGAAGCTCTTACAGGTTGATGCTGAAAGTGGCAGCGCGAGTCTATATGAATATTGAATCTGATGGTCTGCATAACAGTAAATCTCATCTCTTTCAGGCCCTTGTCTTTGAACCCAGAACCATGCTAATAAATACCCATGACTTCATGCTCCATAAGAAATGATTTCCTTGGGCACTTTGAGCCCTCGCCATATTTCCCAACTGCTCTCAGCTGTTTCATCATGCTTTTTGAAGAGGAGTAACGGATGATCATTATGTGTTTAGTCTTGCTTTGTGTCCACAGTAAAGTTGATGATTGTTGTTTAAAGCAGCTTGGGCTCATTCTATTCACGGTGGTGATAATTAAAATGCATATAGTGCAAATGAGTGTAATTTTCGTGGTAGACTTAACAGCAAGGGACGGGGCAGAATTTTTAACTCAAACTATTTCCTTAGATTCATGGTTTATTGGTATAGCCACTATTACACCGATAGAGAGAAACAAAGTGGAGAATGTTGAGAGGCTGGATAAAAGAAATGGATATATTTTGTCAGATGATTCTCCTAAAGCTCTTTAGGAAATCAAAATAGACAGAAGTGAGACATTGTTGGCATAGTGGGAGTACAGAGCTCTATAATTAATGTGGCTAGCATAGCTCAGATAATTTGGTCCTGGAAGAATTTGATGAAAAATGTTGAGATTCTTTTGAAATTTCTCACTTTCGATGGCAGACTTTGGCATCTTGATAAATCTGAGCACAATTTGTTAAATTACTGATATTTGTTTTTCAAAGTATAGAGGAGACTATATATCAGGAGAAACCTTGTTTTAGTTTGTTTCATTTAAATATTAAAAATAGCATGCATAATCGTCATTATTCAATTAAACTTTTTGTTATTAACATTTTTTTTTATTTTATTTATATATATATATATATATAATATATATAATAACAGCAATGTAGGTATGTATGTATTTTTTTACTGGTTCAATTTTTCATTATTCAATTCTATTTATACTCTCAGTTCTACTGCTGGACATAAATATGCCTGCTTGCCAAACATCCTTTATATATGTGTGGATATTTCTTTGGCTCCTTCTCCCAAATAAACATTTTCATCATCTTTGAAGTGATGTATTTGATTTGAACCCCTAAATCCTAAGACTGGATTTATCTGTCAGGTACACTCTTAAAAATAAAGGTGCTTCAAAGGTTTCTTTAAGCGATGCCATAGAAGAACCATTTTTGGGTCCACAAATAACCATTCAGTCCAAGGTTCTTTAAAGAACCATCTCTTTCTTGAGTTTTTGTAATCTGAAGAACCTATTTCACCACAAAGAATCCTTTGGGAAACAGAAAGGTTCTTCAGAGGTTAAAAGTTCTTTATGGAACCGTTTAAACAAAAAGGTTCTTCTATGGCATTGTGAAGCACCTTTATTTTTAAGAGTGTAGCTTTCCAGGAAAGGATACATTTGATATTAAACTGTTTTATTATTTCATAACTTTTCCTGTCTTAAAGTTGCTTCTGTAGGAGTGAGTTTCACTAACTTTTGATAGAATTATGCCATATTTTATCTGCTATTATTCTTTTCTTGAAGTCTCACTCACCATAAAATTTTGTTGTGATAAACATAAGGTGTTCGAGCTGAATTCAATTTCCGTGTTGTTCCGACGGTATAAAAAGGTAGTATACGCCGGCATCGGGACCGTTAAGCCCTCCTTGTGCTGAGACCGAGAGTGGTAAAGACCATCGACTCTACCATCTTTGGGTATCAACAGCTCCTTTGAATCTCATTCAGTTAATATTACCTACCCTCTTAAAATCCATTTTGTAGTTGTTTATCGACCCCAAGGACCACTAGGTAACTTCGTGGAAGATTTAGATGTGCTGCTCTCAAACTTTCCTTTGCCATCCCAGAAGCTCAAAATCACTTTTAATACCGGACTTTTAAATGACGTTCCTCCTGGTGGAAATGCCCACGTGCCCAACTCAATATCCGATCTCAAGAATCGTCCTAAAAACACATCCTCTTCCATCTTTTAGTTGACCTCTAACTCTCGCACTCTTCTATTCTAATTCATTCTAAAAAAAAAAAACACATGTCCCTTTTAACTTGCACTCTATTCATATTGCTGCTGTTTCTTTTAAAAAAAACCTAACCCTTTCTTTCTAATCTTTTGTATCTATCTGTTTTTCGTTTAATCTTTAGTTATACAATTAACAAAAGCAAAAAACCTCTCACACACTTGCTCTATTCTTTTTTCTATTCTTCTGTTTTCTTTATTATTGTTATTTTATTTAAAAAACCGTGCTACGTGAACTGCGTTAGCTTTAACCGCGACTTGTATAGCACTTGTATCATGCTCCATTTTGTTGTTTGAGGTGCTTTCCATTGTCCTCATTTGTAAATCGCGTTGGATAAAAAGCGTCTGCTAATGACTACATGTAAATGTAATGAAAATGTGATAATCCATCCAACCTCCCCATTAACCATACTAAGAGATGTGTCATTCTGCTTGCATGTAAAAAGGGCACACTAAAAGCAAAAATGCTTCAATGAAGAGTCTTATTACCTATGTATATGTGGTTTGTTTTGTTACCATAAGTTTAAAGCCTGCAATCATGTCCTTCAGTTGACATTAATCCATGTGGTCCAGAGGTTTCAGTGGTGTTAAAATAAGATGTTCCGTCCCCCCTCAAGAATGTGTCCTAGTTTCATTTTACACTGAGTGTTAACCTATATTGGCACTAGGATAATATGTAGGCATTGAAGCTCGTGCATTTAAGGCAACCAGAACACATTGTGCAGTCTTCCCACTGCTTACGGGAAAAGCGCGTGAGCCACACGGAAGGGTTTCAGCAGCTATTCTCTCTAACAACCGTGGCACTTCATTCCAATGCGGCACTTCAGTTCACAACACAATGCCCGGTCTGTATCAGTACTTGTGCGGACCAGACAGGGGGGAGCAGGCGGAGCGAAGGACGATGTTTCGCAATTTTTCCTTGTGACCTGAACTACAATTCAAATTCAGGATTTTTTTTTTTACACGGACTTAAATTAAGCATTTTATTATTCATCTATCTTCTTTATTTTTAAACTTGGAATTGTAATTGTGGTCTTGTCACATAACTTATTGCTTGTTTAATTGGCTAACCTGTTAGATGCAATGAAAAATGTAAAGGCCGAGATTTCAATTCAAGTCAACCACCTCTATCTCTATCTATCTATCTATCTATCATCTAGCTATCTATCTATCTATCTGTCTGCCTGTCGGTGCATGTCTGTCTGCTGTCTGTCTATTTTTTGATGACTTTATATTGCTATTTTAACATCGGTAATAAATAGGACTACTGTCTAACTGCCAAGCAAGGTATGTGTTTTTTTTAGCATACAGCAAGAAAGGACAAGTAATTACCAGATTTTAATTTAGTCAGAGTGCTTAATAAATAACTACCATGGAGGAAATGATGTTTTGGCTTAAAAAAAAGATAAATTAGATGCGTTTGGGTCTGAATCTGGAACTTGAATATACATACATCTGGTTTATGGTAGATACAAATCAATGTGTCCCGTGCAACTAGGTTTGCATTCATTTTTCTTTGTACTTTTAAGATGAGTTCCCCATAAATAACATTTTACCCGTTTTGACTTTGTCTTCTGGTCTAGTTTGCACAGTTTTATGGGACCATAGCAGTTTAGATACGTTTATGGTGCTTTTGTGGCGATTTTTGAAGCTTAAAAACATTTACATAAACATAAACATATTCAAATAACGTCCTGTAAAGTGCCACTTATAACACTCCGTTTTCTCTTCCCTTTGGAAGACACATTTCTTTGATCTGTTCCCTTTCATGGGAACTCCGAACTGCGTCCTCTAGGGGTCATTATGGGAACGCCTCGTCGTGACCCGTGGCTGAAGCCTACATTGAAAAAACACCAAATTGTTTGGCCGGCGACAGCCATGACGTCCCTACCAGTGCGACTATACAAATAGGAAAATAGGGCGCCGTAGCGACATCATCACGTTTCTTCGTCTTCAAAAAAACTGACCGTTTCTGTTTGAAGCTTGCCTTCCAAAGCAAAAGAACAGTATTTCTTTTCCTACCTATGGCGATCACTAGCGAGCGTTTAGAAAGTGTGTACCGCCCTTGTCAGGCGGTTTCTGACACCCGATGATAATCACATCTCTCTATGCTGTTGTTTTGTTTTGGGCGAGGAGCACGCACAGCGATTGTCTTTCGAGGGGATGTCAATCGGCGTCTTGTGAGGCTTTTCGCTGAAAAAGCTCCGTCTCGTTTAGTCCCTCTTCTTCTCGGTGAGCGGGACAACCCGTCGCATTTCCCTCACTCTCCGGGACCCGCCGCTGCTGGACGGCCCGGAGGAGAATGAGCTCGTTGGGATCTCAGGTGGACCTAGCCGATGAGTCTGAAGGGGGGGTTCCCCTCTTCCGCGCATCGGTGTCGGGCTAGAGACAGCCGCTGGACGATGATATCCTCTCTTTGATATCATCTACCCGGGCACCACAGTGCTCAGTTCATCACTACTACCCAGCCCACACAAGATCACAAGGCAAAGTCGGTATTGTGAGACGAGTTGAAGAAACTGTGGCCGAGCTTTCCCATCACCTGCCCTGCGTTGATGACTGTTCTAGGTGATGGATCTGGGCCACGTCCAGGCTCGCAATTACCGTGTCACGAGTCCAAAGATAGTGCCTTCGCGAGGTCGCTCGACGAAACGTTATCTCCTCTGGCCATACCCTCCAGCTCAGTTGAGCCTTCCTTTCTTCCTGATCTCCATACTGAGATCGAAAAGAATGGAAGAGGCCGTTTTCCTCACGCATATACCGGTTTCAGCATACGAAAAGCGGGCTTTTATGCTAATATCGAGTCAATGCTCGAAAGCTGCTCCTGGGATGAATTCCCCCTGTGGAAGAGACGCTTGCCAGCTATCTCTCTCTGGGGGAGACGTCATCTCTCAAGACTCCCTCCTTGCCATCCGTGCCCCTTCAAGCCACATCTCGCACGAACGGCAAGGCGTACGCAGCGGCAGGTCAGGCTGTGGCCTCGTTGCACACGATGGCGGTGCTTCAGGCCTATCAGGCTGACCTGCTGAAGGACCTGGATGAGGGGCAGGGCCTTTCCTCTACCGGAACGGCTGAGCTGCGGCGCACCACAGACTTGGCCCTCCGGGCTACTAAGCAGGCAGCCTCGGCCATGGGCAGAGCGATGGCTGCTATGGTGGTGACGGAGCGGCAGTTGTGGGTGAACTTGGCGGACATCGGGGAGAAAGAGAAACGCTTTCTTCTTGATACGCCGGTTTCACATTCTGAGTTGTCTGGCACCTCCGTTGAGACGGTGGTCGACAAATTCAGGGAGGCGAAGTCGCGCTCAGCAGCGTTCAAATCCTTCATACCACGAAGGCCCAGGTCTGAGCCCGAACAAACCAGGGGTCCTGGCCCGTCTCGGTTCGAGGATCAGAGACGGGCACAGAGGGCTAGTGTCGCGACTCGCGCCCCGCCTCCACCTGTGGGTGGGGGTAGGAAGTATCGTGGGTCAAGGGGAGGCAGGCGAAACCCGAGGGGTGAGACCTGGGCAAGGCGCCAGCGCTTTCGTCCGGGCCAGAGTAATACTTAGGTATTCACGCTCTCCCGCGGAGGGTGCAAACATCTACCCTGTCCTCCCCTTTTTTCCAATTCCCCTGTTATGACCACCATCTCCAGCTGACCGAGGTTAGCTGTAAAACATTTTTCAAACAGTCTCCTACTGGGCCCATGATGTTGTTGGTGGTTCTATGGCTAGATCATAGTAACCGCATGACTGATGGTCCTGTCAAAATTCCCCGAACAGAGCCCCGGCAACAAGGCTCGTGGTGGGTGAATATGAATCTTCGGAGAGGGTTAGGCCCTGATTTCCCGGGCTCCTCTCAACCAGTGTGTCTCGATCGACGCACTCAGAAGTCACTGCCCCCCTCGATATCAAGGGGTAATAAGAGGGTGTCGTCTGGCGAGCAGGATCCTCTCAGAGGAGTTGAATCACTCGCTCCATGGGCTGTCCTCGTGGTAATGTTAAGCACTGCTCCCCTTTCAGGAAAGGGTCACCTAGAATGGGAACAGTATTCCTCCGCAGAGGAAAAACGAGATTGCCATTATGATCTTTCATAGAGGCTTGAGCTCGCTGTCCTTCCCAGACGACTCATCGTACCATCTTGCATTCAACTAGGTTCTTGGGGGCCTCCCTCCGCCTCCCTGATGCCTGGGCGATGTGGCAGCCTCAGTATGCTACCTACTCTGGTTTTTTTTATCATGCTGCTGTTGGGGTGCCCCCCTCTCACTCGGTGAGTGATAGACATGGGTTGGTACTTCCCCCACTGATGACTTACTCGCGCCAGCGGACGTGTGAATAACCCCGCGCATTTAGTATAAGCAAGGGCCGAGCCCCCTGGGCGTCTGAGGACCAAGCGTGGGTTCCCACGCCGAGATTGTTACTAGCTGGTCCCGCTACGCTGAACGTGCTGCGGTTCGAGTCCCCTTCTCGGTGAGAACTGTGGTCATGTTTGCTCCCCCAGCTTACTAACTGCTAGCCGTTCTATTGGCTCAACCAACTGGAACGTGCTGTAGCGGCGACGCTCAATCCGCTGAATGGATTGCTTGCTCCCTCAGCTACAGTGTCAGCACTGTCTAGCACATGGCCATGGCGTCGATAAGCCGTAGGTGAGAACGGATACTACTCATAGTGCGCCAGCTATAGTCTGCCCTCCAAAGCTCAACGAGTAACTCTCCCAGAGACACGGTTGTTATCCATCTTGTGAAGGAACATTCTAACTCCACATGGGGGGGAGTGGGCACGTATCGTTGCCCACGTGGTCGAAAATGCCCAACGAAACATGTCTGGTAAGTTCGCAACGTTCTAACTCGGTGTGCCCACTTTCTCGAGAAATCGATCTGGTAGAGTTATGGTATCTCGGCACAGCTGCGGGTCCGCTTTTCTGAGTGGTCTAAAACCCCGGTCCTGCCTGGGACCCACTCCTCATGGTATCCCTGAATACCTGCTCTGACAGGGTGTTTCCACTAGAGGCTTGTTGAGACAGGTCCTTCTGCAAAGTGATGTAGCCCTGAGTGACAGGCCAAGACTAGTTATTGATCCAATAAGTAGGCTCTTGGTTGTATTCCCGTGGAGGAATCCTTCATGATTCTAGGCCCTGGTGCCACCTCCGAGGAGGCTTTTTATGGAACAGCTGGTACGGGGGCCCCTGCCGTCCCGCAGTTGGGCACCGAGCCAGCCGCCCTCATTACAACGGAGGTTAATCTCGAGAGACTGATTCCAGTGGTAGACTACTGGTAGCCTGGGTCGGCTACCAATCTTGTCCCAGTGGGACCTTCACACTGTGAGGCTCTAGTAATGTCCTTTGGCAGCCTAGGCTTCTGGCCGCAGGGAGTAATGTCACTGACAGCCGTCTAAGTCCAGGACAGGGGCAACTCCCAGAGCGATATGGTGTAGTTGGTACTTAGTGGCTCGCCATGGTTCTGGCTTGCACTCCCCTCAACATGGCGTCGGGGGTATAGCCGTTCCTCCAGAGTCGACCCCTAAACCAGGTTTCGAAGTCCACGAAGGGAACGTCCCTCGGGTTCTTATGTTCCATGGGTTGTCCCTAGGGGAACGAGACATCTGCGTCCTCTACTTTGTGGCCTGCTGCATGACCAAGCTATCCGACGAGAATGTATGGATTTGCGCTAACCTTTCGCCTAGTATTGTACTAGTTGCGTACTGTAGTGCCCGTCAGTCTGGTTTTTGCTGTCCCCCCGCCAAACACGTATGTGTTTTTATTCATATGAGGCTTCAACACGCTCACGCCGAGGCGTTCCCCACTAACTACCTCCTATAGACGCCGTGTCTACGTTCCCCTCAGGGTAACAGGGTTACAATAGTAACCCTAGACGTTTTCTTAACCCCAAGCTCCTTACTGTCTTATGTCTTTCCTTTCTTGTGTTTTATCTCCCTTTCATTATCGTTTGTTATTTACTTTCCTCTGTGCACAAATATATTCTTTCTCTGGTAAATAAACCGCCTCCTCCAAGCAGCACGGGATGAGCCGTGCTCTGTTCATCATCTGTTTCAGCTCTGCGAGATACGCACACACACTCCAGTCACCATACTACAGTAATTAGACACATCCTCACTGCTGTCTCTGTCCCCTGAGCTCTATTGTTTAGGGACTGACAGGTGATGTAGCTCAGGTGGACGTAGAGGCGAGTTCCTGCAGATGGGTCTTTGCCCCTGGCTGATGTGAGAAACGGCCAGACTTTAGGTTAGAACTCGTTTCTGCTGGTCTGCATGTCAAACAGACAGCACCTCATACCGTTTCAGTCCGTCAGCAATGAGTCATGTTCATTGTGAATGTAGCAGAGGGAGAAAAAAAATAATCCTCTCCATACAAGGTTGTTTAGTCTCTCTCTATTCCTTTTATGGAATATAGTTTTTCAGAAGAACAGAATTGCAGAAGAGTTAAACTTGCATGTGCAGCTGCATGGATTTGGGATTCATAGCAGTTCTATAGGCACTATTCAAAATGGTCACTGAAATACCCAATATTTTCCTCATAACTTTTGTTGACTTCAAAGGCTGTCAGTCCATTCAAATTCTAGACTGGTTGAGTGACACCCAATGTGTCTATTAACTATTAACCAAACTATGTGAGATCAGCCATCAGCCATTTTTGTCAGTAATATAGCAATTGTTTGTGCTTGTGCATTTAATGGTGAATTTAATATATTTCAGTATTTAAAGGGGGGGTAAGTGATTTCTGGTAGCCAATTTTGACATTTGAAATCAGGACCAAACAACAACGCCCGCCCCTCCCACTCAAGTGGCCTCGGTCCTCTATTTTGATAGCTCCGCCCCATACTTACGTACGCAACCCAGGCAACGATTAGTTCTTTGAAACAAAGCAAAACCAATGTTACATCGTGTCTACACCGGACGCAAGTGGCGCAGCACGACAAAATACTATAGAACTCATTATAATCAGTGATGCTGTCTACACCATAGATATACATACATATCTATGGTCTACACTGGATGCAATGCGGCACAACACGACAATTCCCCGACAGAAAACTGCTGCTGCTTTCTATTTATGATGTATTGACACAAATTTCTAATGATTTTTAATGGTCGCTTTGTCACGTCCAGTGTACTAGACAGACTTCAGCTGTTGCGGCACAGACAGTGTTACTCACCTATTGAGAAGAAACAAACAACCTCGGCGTCCGATCGCAGGCCTACACTCCTTGAGTTCTCTCCAGCGCTGAAAAGCTAATCCGATATTTACACGGGTCCTACTTCTTCCCTTATTGCCTTAAGCCTTCTTTTGTTCCGCAGACGGTTTCCTCTTTTTTTTTTATCCGCCATCTCTATCTTTCTGCTGCTCGGCTTGCTAATGTCTGTCTTGTGCACTGAACGCTCTCTCCTCCGCATCATGAGTATGCATGCCCCTTACTGCTGATTGGCTACTAGTTTGTTTTGCTAGTCGGCCCGAATTTGTTTTCTAAAGCGTTTTTGAAAAAAAATACATACCCCACCTTTAATATAGGACATTGGTGTTTACTTTTGTCATGAAAAACAATGCGTTTGCGTTGAGGGACTTAACTTGCGGCATATTTGCAACATGATAAACGCTACTTGCTGTTATAGGCTGTCCATCCGGGTCCAGAAAAGCCTGCCTTCCTGACATGGTTTGGCCATTTTTTTAGGGCTCTAAATTGCCAAATCTATCCAGTGGTCCCGTGGAATGCTCACGTAATGGTCCCGGAAAACTCCGCCCTTCTAACTTCCACTTCACAAAAACCAGGGAGCATGCGATGCTCGCGTAATGCTCCCGTGACCACAGAAGTACATCCCTTTCTAAGCAAGTAAGCATAAAATGCACAGTCAACCTCATAAAATTTTATTACATGCCAATAGAAGATTTGAAAACAAACCATTTATTATTAGTATGCTTACGTATATTCAGATATTATATTATTATGTCAGCATACACCACCATGGAGTTTTAGACAGGTTTGGAACGCCTTTAGTTAACATTAATATTATTATTCAGCTGAAATGTTGTAAGGATATGGACAGTAAGAGAGCAATGTGTTTAAAAAGCATAAAAAATAATATCGATAAGATATAGGTCCTGTCTGTTGTTGATATACCACGCGGCTTTCTACACATTAGTACATGGACGTTGGTCTGTCATTTACAGGCTGTAAATTGAGCTAATCACTAGCGTATGTTCAATTACGTCTTTCAACATTGTTGCCAAATTGAAATTGCAAATTGAAAATACACCCAATGAGAACATGTCCTTCACGAAAAACCCATAGATTCGCGGTTTATTTTTTTCCTTCCGCGCTTCAACATGAGGTGTTTTCAGGCAATACTAAAAAGGAATATTAGCGCAAAACTGCCATGAAACACAGTTTTTTCACATGTACCAGGTCACCCTAATGGACATACCTTAACATCCATATGTTCATTCTTTAATGTACTATAACCTCCCAGAAACACCTCATACACCCTAATTTACACTGCGCATGTCTGCAGCACATTACGGCCAACGGACACCAGAGCTGATTGCGGCCACTCAGAAGTGTCCCAGAAGTGACTCTCCACACTACTTCACTAAAGATACACGCATACTTCTCCTTCTAATAAAAATTATGGCTATTATAGAAAAGCTGCATATCTCGACTGCCACATTATCAAGATCCATCAAAGGATGTCTCAATTTAAAGGATCCTTGGAAGGCGGTCTTCATTTCTCATCCTTGTTCGCCTGTTATGAAGGATGCATCAGCTGTATTCTTCAGGACCTTCAGTCCCCAGCAATCTTTTGCACACGTTCCAATTCACGAAAAATAATTAGCTGAAAATGAATTGGCACTGAGCTAGTCCCATGCCATTATGTAATGCTAGATAAAAAATGGTTTTGAAGATGAAGGCATTGTTTTCTTTGGTTTTGTTGTAAATTAATCACATAATGCTATTCTGTGCATAATGTAAACCACTGGGAGACCAAAGACACAGATGGTTGTCATTACCTGTACTGTATTAATATGAAGTCAATTAATATAAAGATTTTTAAGGAAGTGGTCTCTTCATTATAACTTTTGAATATGGGTTCGTGCGGGCCTCCCTGCGTCACACACGAATACTATTAAAATTAAAATGTAAAGAATATTTTATATTGAAAATGTTTATATTATCTGACTTTCTATTAATGCAATACAGGAAATGACAACCATCTGTGGTCTCCCAAAGGTTTATATTATGCACAATTTATCATGTGATTCATTTACAAATAAACAACCAACACAAAAAACATAATGACTTCAACCTCAAAAATCTTTTTTTTTTGTCTTACACAACATAATGAAATTTATCAAGCTCGGTGTCGATTCACTTTCAGCTGATTAATTTTTCCGTGAATTTGTAATGTGTGCAAAGATGTCCGAATGAAGGACATGAAATGAAGACTGCCTATTAAGGATCCTTCAAAGTGAGATGAACTTTGAAGCTTTATGATGTGGCAGCCTAGATATGCAGCTCTACAACTCATCAGCTTGTTAATAGAGACTACAAGACTTGGGTTGCGTCTGAAAATGTAGGCAGCTGACTTGTTGTCTTATCAGGCAATGACAGCATTTCAGCACAAAGGTACCTCCCAAAACTAATAGACAGACTTATGAGGTAACATAATATTGTAATGATCTTCAACAAAGTAGAGAGAATTTTGGTGATAACTAAGTGAATATTTCATTATTAAAATACTAATACAACAAGTGTGGAAACAGCTGGTCAGAACATACATTTACACACAAAATGATCACCAACCACAACTTTCAGATCTTTATTTTTAGCACAACTGTCACGGAATGGAATGCATGGGATAGTGGAAAAATATTTTCAGTAGGCTGTGAGCTACACAATGATATTTACTATGCATTACCCATGGTTAAGAATATATATGTGTCAAGAGTCCTCATAGGCTAGCATAAACCCAGCCACACATGTGAGAACAATACATACCTATTTATGCATAAATACAGATTTCTGATATGTAGTAGCATTATTTACATTTGTGGAAGACCTTCTCTACAACAATGACATTAAGTGACATATGGAAAAGGTGGAAATAAAAAATGCATAAAGGTTTGCAACTGTTACAATCTACCAAATAACTTTATACTTTTTATAACGATAGATATTAATCTCTTACCCTCCTATATGTGCATCTTATTTATTCCAGATCTTAATGCAGAATGAGACAAATAAACTATTTTCAAGTCTCAGTTCTTTCAGGTTTGTGGTTTTACCTTATTATGTGATGCAAGAGTTTGAACAAAGGCTATTTTTCTCGGAGGGTGCTGCCTGTACTGTCAGAAAAACTACATTAAGCATGCAAACTTTGATCTGTTGCTAGCTAGTAACTGTAAGAGATTCACTTGAGTTACCTAATTCAGTCAGTTAAGTTTCTACAAAAGGTATTTGAAAAGAGTTTAGTGTTAAAAAAAAAACATTTCCAACTGAATTAAGTTCAGGCAATTGAAACTGCAGCCTTTAGATAGTAGACAGTGAGTTTGGAACAGAGCTTATACAGTATATTTATTATTCTATTCTAAAGTGTCTTTTGACATTGATGGTCTCTCTCTTTCCCTCTTTTCTCTGGGATGACGATAATTATAATGAGGATGATGATGTTGATGATGTCAATCATGACTGATAAAGCTATGATTAATCCTTCACACAGTGAAATGTACTGTACAAAAAAGGACAAAAACAAATCAAAATCCAATGATTCAGACAGGAATTTGAATGAAAACCTTCCCTTTTCACAGCCATGGCTTAACTGACACAATGCACCCAAAGCTTGTCATTAATTGTCTGTAGTTGTTTCAGCGTATATTATTTTCAGCTTCTGCCATTTGATAAAACTGCACCAATACCTAACAATCTGTTTCCTGGTAATCATGAGAATGCCCTCTTACAACCTCATGCTTGTACTAATGTCACATGTTGTAAAAATACCAGTATTGTGCATAGTGTAATCATATAGCCTTTAGTTTTATGCATTAATGTCTATAAAATATTCTTATTCTGACTGTGATAGAACAGTAAAGCTGTTGTAAATTGACTTTTTATGGTAAAATTAATTGTCCACTTGTAGCATGGTGAAATGACGCCACTGAACACAGTAGAACAATTCAGAGAAAAACAACATTACCATGCTAGAGTACCTTAGCTGACACATTTGATTTTGACAGTCATTATTTAGCTGACGGTAATGTGCTTGAGACCATTAACATTGACCATTTTTCATCACTCAGTGGTTGTGTGAGAAAAACTTCTTAACTGTGGCTCAAAACACTGAACTTGGAAAAGAGCTTATGCTTTTTGTTAACAAGCATACAAGCATGTAGAAAAATAGCAGACATCTGTTGTTGTTTGCAAAGTAAAACAAATTTGAAGACACAAAGTATCATGTTTTTTTTTAAGTATATGTAAAAACCAGGATTGTACACCAGGTGTCTAGTTATCGTTCTCTATGTCCATATGGGCTTCAAGGGCCCACACATTACATGATTTAACTACATTAAAATTAGGAAAGAAATTAGTACAACATGGCCATGATTTAACTAAAATGGGGGTTAGAAATGATGAATAAATCGTGTCCAAAAATTCATAACTCATGGGAACTAATTCTTAAAGGGTTAGTTCACCCAAAAATTAAAATTCTGTGATTAATTACTCACCCTCATGTTGTTCCAAACCTGTAAGACCTTCGTTCATCTTCAGGACACAAATTAAGATATTTTTGATTAAATCCGAGAACTCTCAGACCCTCCAAAGACAGCAACACAACTGCAATGTTCCCAGGTCCAGAAACATAGCAAGGACATTGGTAAAATAATCCATGAGGTCGAACTCAGAAGTCAGTGGTTATAAAAAAAGACCCGTAATTTTATGAAGCTATGAGATTTTTTTTTTGTGCGCAAAGAAAACAAAAAACAATGACTTTATTCAACAATTGTTCTCATCTCATCCCGTCCTGCAGCGGTGCGCCAGCCATTGTGCAAGAGTCACCAAGGGATAGCATGCTACTTGCTTCCAGTTCATGTAAAACACACATCGCCTAAGGCAGCATGCTGCTTATGTAGAATTACTACCGCATGCGTCGTTGATATTGCGAAACATTGGTTGATAAAGTCATTGTCCTTGTTTTCTTATTTTTGTTTGTTTGGGCCCCGGCAAAAAAGTATTCTCGTAGCTTCGTAAAATTATGGTTTGAATGTCCCTTTGGTATGTTTCTGGACCTGGAACATTGCTTTTATGTTGCTGTCTAGTAGGGTCTGAGAGCTTCTCGGATTTAATCCAATAATCTTAATTTGTTCTGAATGGAAACAGTCTTACAGGTTTGGAATGACATGAGGGTTGAGTAAATGATGACAAATTTCATTTTTGGGTGAACTATCCCTTTAATCTGTGGCCACAATACTTTTTTGTGGAAATCATATGTGGAAATCCATATATATTCCTGCAAAATTAAGGCTTCAAGGCTTTTTCAGCTTTAATTTACTGAATAATATTAGATCTAGAAATATTTTTTACTCAGAAATGGCTCATAACAATTTTACAACATTTATACAAACAATTGCAAAGAAATGGCAAGTAACACAGTGATATCAATGAAAGTAGAACAATTTTCACACATAGTATTTTATTGTAAAACAAACTCCCAATCATTTTTGTTACACTTAAAAAAAACTTTTCACCCCATGCCACTCTAAAAGTTTCTCCTGGACAAACTTTGGATTACATATACCTTAAGATTCCGTAAATTTTGAATGCTAATCCTTACAATCAGATTTCGAAACATTGCGAATTGCAATTGCAAATATTTTTTCCATGCCAGCAGCTAGAGAATGTCATCTTTAACAAACTTTGGATGCTCATTGTGGAAATTCACAGGTTATAATATCCATATAAATTTTATGAATCTTATACAGTTTCAAATGCGAATATGCAATTTTGTAGTTGTTTGCTGCATCATAATTCACATTCAGTTAAACTGAGTTGAAATATTAAAAGACATTTTTCAATCGAATTCTGAATGGCGCAGCAACCCATAAAGTAAATTACCATGGTAAATCATCCATACCAAACAGGGTATATTTTCAAGTAATTTTTTGGAAAAGGTCATTGTAAGCACTGAGATACCAAAATTTTCAGTCCAATTTTCGTACGTATTAAAAAATAATACAAACCTCATCCTAATTATGGATTATACGTTAAAAATAAATACAACCTCACGTTGTGTCAATCACGTTTACACACAGACTCCGAAACTTTCATCTGTCATAAAAAATTCAGATCAGGATCGATTTTCTGTATTTTCGCATCCGTCGCAAACATTTTGATAGGAAAGGATGACAAATATGAAAAAAAGAGAAAAAAACGCATACGAAAATTTCGGACTCCTGTGTGCAAGGACTTAAAAGGGTCATCATTAATTCTATGCTAAAAAGAAACATTATTTAGGTGTTTTGGTGTTATGAAATGTGTTTATGCGGTTTAAAGGTAAAAAAACACATTATTTTCCACATATTGTACATTATTGTTGCTCCTCTAATGCCCCGCCTTTCTGAAACGCGTCAATTTTTACAAAGCTCATCATTCTAAAAAAGCGAGGTGTGCTGTGATTGGCCAGCTATCCAGTGCGTTGTGATGGACCGAAAACCTCAGCAATGGACGGAATTGTTACACCCCTTACCATATTGTGCATGCCGCGGTCAGGCCGGAAGCGTGAGTATCTAAAACAGAAAACCACCAAATTATCAATATAGGCAATTTGTTGCATCCAGTGGGGACATATTTACATATTATAATGACTTATACTGTTTTTTTACACGTTGCGTTGCATTGCATCTCGCACGTAAACATAAAACCATGTCTGCATTTGTGATCGGAGAAATGACAAACAACAAGGCCTACTCTACACTGCCCAAAAAAATAGCTTTAAATATTCAAATCGAAACGTCTTTACTATAAAATCCTACTTACAGTCTTGCATGGTAGTCGACTCCTCTACCAGGATCAGGAAACATCTGAATATTTGGGTTGAAGTGTTTTGGAGCAGTGTTGTAAATACAACTTAATCACTGATTTCTAGTTGTTTCCTCTTTTGGAAGGCCAAATAAAGTAAAGTAGTTTCGCTTTCACAATGAAATGCAGCGTCACACACGGCGGCCTTGAGTTAGCGGCGGCGGCCTAGTGAGCAGAGGCCGGGGGCTAAAGTGAGGAACGGCCGGCTAGAGTGAGCAGAGTCGGCGGATTCGACGAAGGAGCGTCCGTAGGGCTTGCGGCAACAACTTATGATGACCCCGGGCTGGACTCCGCTTAGTCCACAGTGAAAGCCGATCCGGCGATCCCAGCGCAAAGTTGATGTATTTTCTCAGTGACCAGCACGGATCAGCTCTTGGCATGATGAAGCAGATATCATCCTCTTTTAGAAGGCCAAACAAAGTAGTTTCGCTTTCACAACGAATCACACAGTGTCTTCACGACATGGCGGCAGCTGCAACAATACTAAAGCGAGAATAAAATTTACGCCTTCTTTCGTTGCATGCACATTTGGGCGGCATTATGCAAATCTTCCCACATAGTGATGTAGATATGTGGGGGCGTGTTAGAACGAGAAGTTTTTAGGTAGGTGTGGCTGACTCTGAATTTTTATAAAGATATCTCTTTGGATTTGAGACTTTAGTCTTTTCAACTTTACAGATCTTCTTTATGCACCAAGAGCTTGTAACACTCCAAAGAGAAAGGAAAACTTGAAATCGCATCATATGACCCCTTAGAGAGCATCCAGTAAACCCCAAGAATAAGTATAAAGATAACTATATTAGCATCCACACCAATGGTAACTTTTTTCCTCTGCTGCTTTAAATGCTCGATTCTAATTGTATGTCTATGTTTTTATCATTCATCAGCTGGAAAAAATCGTTCTGAAAGTGATTTCAATGATATCATTCCTCTGTGCCATTATCGTTATAGTTGTAGTGCGAAATTCTTTTCGATTTAAAACAATTTTTAAAACAATATTGTTATAGTTTAGGGATATAATATCTTGAAATGAATGTTTTTTTTAGTATTCTGTTAGCCTCTTAGTTAGCATTGTGCATTTCAATACAAAATGTGTAATTTGTGTAGCATATCAGCTAGTCATATTAAAAAGCCCTTTCTGCTTTTAGCCGTATTTGTGTTCTTTTGCATCAGATGGAAGTGATTCTAAGAGCTGTGGAGCTTCAGAAGTTCTCATTAATGAGATAGAAATGGTCCACTGCTGATGTTCTCTTCACCTCCCATGGTAAAGCAATAAAGGGAAATCAATTTCATCTCCTGTATTTCAGGCTGTCTCTGTTGACTCGAGCTCTGATAATACTCCCAGACAGGCTTGCTAAGTGTCGGAGGTGATGAAGGAGGGCAGGAAAAGAGGGGAAGGACAAAAAGGGATTTTGCTGGGATTCAGTCGGGGTACCAGGTGTTTGCAAAGGTTACACGCTCTTTCGCCCTCACCTTGAATTATCCAGCGCTGAGGGATTCGAGTTCAAATTCCTCTGAAAAGCATGAGGGCATGTTTCCGCTCTCTCTGCCTTGCTAACACATCCGGTTCACTGTTCTAAGCGTTCAAGGCTCTAAAATGTTCGCTTTTGTCCGTTTGACTTGAAAGAACTCGAGTCAGTTTTGATTAGATCTTGTTTCCAACCCACCTGGGCCATTCAAAAACAGGACATTTCTCATTACTCGAGTAATTCTTTCCTGTGATTGATTCACCTGATGTTCCCCTGCATTCCTCTTTTGTTGATATAATTGACTCATGGGGAGCCTGGTGGGTTTATGCGTTTTTCAGAGATGCGGCCTATATATGACAAAAATGTTAAAAAAGATTTCCGTGCCTAATGGCGATGACTCATGTGGGATTATACTGTTTAGGCGATGTGACAGGACAAGTGCGTGTGGGGCCGTTTTAAACGGGATTAAGACAATACTCTGGATGCGGGTTACAGATCACCAGTAAACAGAGATTTTGTGGATTACCGGGGGGGGGGGGGTGGAGATCGGCGTTTTAAAGTCATAATCGTAGTAAACAGAAATCGAATTAAGACGTGGAGTATTCCTATTTTAGTTGCATTACTGAAGTGCAGTAAAGACATGTAAACACCTTAATCACATTATTACCGTCGTGTAGGACTTTTCGCTGCATTTTGCGACAGGATATACACGGCAGTGGTCAACCGTTTGACGGCAAATAAAGAGCTTCAACACCGCCATCGTCTGTAAGCATGGCAAATAATTAACTGCACTTGAAGCTTTCATTAAATTAAAAATGAAACACCTAAAACTGTACATGGCATCATCACGAAGACGGACTATATGTTTATGCGTGAAATTCCGAAGGGGGCGTCGGATGGCGTCACGTGGGGACGTAATGACGTGTGCCATTAATCGAACTATGTACTATAACGTAAAATGGGAACATGAAAGGAACATTCTAAAAGCAACTCATGTAAACACCTTAATCATAATATTGTCTTATTTAGAATAAGGTAAATAATTAGATTACTGATGTCCATGTAAACGTAGTCACTGAAATGGAGTACTTTTAAAGATGCTGCATAAACATAGGCAGTATAAGGAAAGATAAACAGTACTGATAAAAATAATAACTTCCAAACCGGCTGTGTTCCTGCTGGTCCAGGTGCAGCTTGTTAGCTATTTGAGTGGAATAATGGATCTCGTCATTCACTGCCATATATGATTATTACTGGAGACGCTCTGCTGTTGTGCTCGTATTTCTTGAGATTTATGGTTTGGATGTTTCATTTCTGTCAGAGTGTCATGGTAAATAGAGGAATCTATTGCTATAACAATGTACATGTGTTTGTATGTGATGCTAACAGTGGTACCTTTAAGTTGCTTACAGTATATGCACCCTTTAGGTGTACCTTTTGAAAAGTTTTTGCCCCAGTGACAGCTCCTATAACTTTTTTTTCTGAGAGTGTATGGTAAAACCATGGTACTACTTGAAGCAGCTTATATACCGTGTAAATGACCGGTATATTAATATGGTAATCGTTCAGGAATGAGGGAGACCAGTGCTACTTTTCAGGGCTACTAAAAAAAAGGTTCTTCAGCGGTTCTTTGGAGTCGATGAGGTGCTATATAGCACCACTACCGTAAAACCTGTAAGCCCCTGTATAGTTCTTTAAAGGTTCTTTAACTCTCTCTTAGTTTCTTAGTTTAGTTGGGGAAAGGGTTAAAACAACATTAAAATACAGTCTATTTCTTGAAGATATCATTTTTTCTTGCCCCCAAGGCCCCCATAAGGAAATATTCCAGGGCCCCCACATGAGACCTTTGACCTCAGAAAAAAAGTGATTCAAAACAGCTTGTGCCATTGTAGTAAATTCATAGCAAACATATGAGAATGGAGTAACATATCTAAAACATATCTTATTTACAGAGACCCAACAATTCCGACCATGAGCAAGCATTTCGTATTAAAATGTTTTTTGACCCGGAACTACATTTGACCAGAGCACGTAGCCAAATCCACTGGAAGGCAAGCCTGCAACCTTTAGCCAAAAAAGCGTAAACAGCTAACTTTAACTCTGCCGCTTTGGTGGTAGGCAAGGAAGGAGACCAGAAGCCATTGTATGATTAAGTCATTGCACTTTTGTCCATCTTTGAAAAGTTCAGCGCCTATCTCTTTGAATGGGGAAACATCAAATTCTCTAAAACTGTCTGCCAAGTTTACGATTAAATTTCATATTTGAAATCACCAATGACAATCACTCATAGGATAGGTTCTATCCAGGGCATAGCCCAGAGAGATTAGGACAATTTTTTTTTTTTTAAAGTGACAAGTATAATTAATTTAAATTTGCACTTACAAATTGCATAAATAATATTATGAGAATATTTTTAAATATAAAATTTAGAACACGGAAATATGACTGATACTTTTAAAAATGAGACCAAAATTACCAGTAGGTGGCAGCAAGCCACTGTCTTAATGACTGAGTCCTTGCGTCCTTTATTCAGTCCAGTCCTTCAAACGGCTGATTCATTCATTCAAGAAACGTATTTTTAAAAATGGTTTCTATAGTTATCAGTCATCTATGTACTAAAATGATGATTTACATCTTTTTGATGTTACTTTTTAAATTTTTTGCTGTTTCACATATCGTTTTGTTTTTATTAATTTTTCATTATTGTTTTTAATGTTTAAATACATAAGAGTCTGTGTTAAATGGTCCTTTTTTTTCTGACCACTTAACTCGTATTCTTTAACTCAATCTTATCATTCTTTTTCTTTTCTTTTCTTTAAATCTTACTTAATCTTACTATTACTTTGAATAGTAGCGTGTCACAGTCCCCACAAAAAATTAAGCAACACAACTGTTTTCATTGATAATAATAATAAATGTTTTTTTGAAGTACATCATTAAAAAAACATCAAATCACAATACTATGTTGAATTTCTGAAGGGTTTTTTGACACTGAAGACTGGAGTAATGATGTGAAAATTCAGCATACACCAATACACCAGAATAAAATTCATTAATATATATTTAATATATTACCATATATTAAAATAAAAACATTATAATTGAAATAAATTAACATGACTAAATTAAACATTACTATAAATTACCTTATATTAAATTAAACTGTAAATAAAACATTACTATGTTTTAATTTAAAAAGGCAGTAAATAGTCTACAACAGGTTGTTTAATGCCAGGTTGTGACAATGTGCTCCATATAATTTGACAATATAACAAACTATTGCGGCATGTTGTCACAAAACGGTCAACTTGTGTAAAATAATACTATTTTGTAGCCAGTATATAAAGTTATATGTCTGGCTCATAAATAACACAAACTGGCTTATAAACAAAGAAGTAGTCACTGGAATAAAGGTGTGACGACTTGCCCCGGTATATTTTCAAAAGACCATGGTATTATCTGATGCAATAGTAGCGCTACAGTACTTTTTTATAAATCAGCTTTCTCATAGGATGTCTGAAACTTAAATTGATGTCACAATTGATTTTTTATATGTACTGAGTCATCAGTTTAAAAACAATTTCACTGCGGCATTGTGTTTAGTTCAGATGTGCTCCGGGCTCATTTGCTGTGATCACTTAGGACGGTTTTTCTGATCAGTGTAGGAAATGGACTCATTACGCCCATAATTAACTGACAGTCTGCCACAGAGAACCTTTCCTGGTTTTTGTTTTTGTACTAATGCATTTTAATTTTTTCAAACATCCGTTTTCTTTTTCATTTATTTCAGAGTCTAATTAATGGCCTCTGCTGAAACTTGGCAAAGGCAGGTGTATGTTTCTCCCTCACTGTTGGAAGCTCTTATTCGTTATTATGCAGCTGCAATTAATCCCTGTACTTCCGAGTCAATACGTGGCCTGTCATTAGCTCGCCACGGGTTAGGCTACAGCGAGACTCACAACTGGGCAGAAATGAAATGGATGGACTTGGACCACTGGCGTCAGAATAGAGATGTGACAAAAATATCTTCTCACAATACAATTTTGTCTGTTGTTTAAATAGTGGTAAATAATGATGAAATCTCCGTATGGACCCAGATTAGATTATTTAAGAATCTGCTAAATCACAAATTAGATCTTTTTAGTAGCTCAGTCGTGTCTCCTAGACAGCAATAAGATAAATAAAATGAGATGAACAATGCGATCTAATGGTGCACAACAAATTTTTTCTAAAGTCATCTGCACATTCTATCTTTGAGGAAGAAAGTCTCACCATCAAGTCAGATGTCATGATTGTATACTATTTTTTCTTTTACCACCCCACTTTTGTATTGGTAGTTTATACATAGTTTCCCACTTCAAAGCATTAAGCTAACAACTAATCAATTTAAAGCACTGATAATGTTACTATGCACCAAAGCGACATCAGAAATGATTTCTCATGTGACAACTGGTTAAGACTAGAGGAATGGCTGGCTGAAAATTCAGCATTGCCATCACAGGAATATATTACATTTTAAAAAATTTCAATGAAATGTATTTAAAATTCCACTTATTTTAAACTCCACTTAAGCAAATGAGAATGAAACACATTTACATACACAGCCACGTCACTGAGATAATAATATCCACTTTTAAACAGGATTTGGTCTTTTTCCTGTTCACCGAAGGCTAGCATCATACTATATTTCACCCCTATTAGTGTTTGAGATGATGTTGGCTGTGGGCCACTGTGGTAAATATAGTCTAAACACAAACACCCCTGCATCCTGCTGCAACTGTCAACAGCTGCCCCATTTTCAGCTGGGGTTTAATAAGATGCCACACCGCTTCTGCGTAGATTTGCGTGATGAATCACAGAGCTCGAAGTACATGATCAGTTTGTATTTTTCAGTCACATTGTTTTATTTGGCCAGTCTTTTTAGTAATTTATGCCCTGTCAGCTCTGGCTTCATGGTGTCTACATGTTAAAGGGGGCGAATAATTAGAGTTGTACCCTGCAAACAAGGTGCATTGAAAAGGAACAGATGCACACTGAAAATGTCTTTTATTTTAGACTATAAATAGTCAATACTATTCCAACAGTATTTCAACTTGACGCTGCTTGAGATCAAAGCACATATGCATCAGATCAGCGGAGTCAAAGTCACTTTGGTGAGCTGACTAGTATTCTGTGATCATGTGGTTGTTTTCACATATGGTAATGACCTGTTTTTTTGAGAGCCAGCTAGTGACAAATGAGATTAGTTACCAGAGAATCCACCAGTGTGCTGTGTGAATCATGCTGAGAGCAGACTTTCTCTGGACTAGATGTGTCTGCCTAGATGATCAGGTGTATTAAAACTGTAGGGGTATGCTGAGTGGCCCATGGGAAATTTATAAAAAATGATTTTACAAATCATATTTTTTAGGACTGTCAAAGTTAAAGGAAGGTTTTCACCACCAAATGCAATTTGCTTAAAAATTTACTTCGCCATCAGACCAGCCAAGACTCTATGAGTTTTTCTCATCTGAACAGATTTGGAGAAATGTAGTATTACTTCACTTGCTCACCAATGGATCTTCTGCTGTGAATGGGTGCCGTCAGAAAGAGAGTCCAAACAGCTGATTAAAAACATCACAGTAATCCATAAATAAACCATACGACTCCAGCCCATCAATTAACATCCTGTGAAGCGAAAAGCTTTGTGTTTGTAAGAAACAAATTCATCAAGGCATTTTTAACATCAAATTGTTGCTTCCGGTGTTGAATTCATTATGCAATATTGCTTCCTTCTCCTTACCCCTCTTTTCCTATTCCTCAGGAAAAAGAACGTTTCATCTGAATCGGGAGAGAAATATGCACAAATCAAGCACTGTTTACTTGCCAAAACAGTTCTAAATAAATATGTTGGTGGCTTTTTATGTGCGAGGACAACAAGGGATGGACTTTCTCATTTTATGAACTATTCCTTTTAGGAACTTAAGATATTTAATATATAAAGTTATTTATTGAATTAGATATTGTTAATGTTTCGTTCTGCTTCTAAAGACTGGAAATGAGTTACATTTTTTTATTGTGTTGACAACTTTTTATTATTCTTTTATATTTTTTAATAGCTTGCTTCTTATTTTGTTTTTAAATAACTAGCTTCTTACTGTGGATTTTAGGCCACTGCCTTAAAGTACTGTGAAAATTATTAAAAGATGCATTTGTATAGCACATTTTCTTTTCAGGTTTCTGCATCTATTGTTACTTTAATAGTGGGCATAATAGTATAAATAAATAGTTATCAAATTAAATATTTTCCAGGATATATATAAAAGCCAGCTATTTAATCACATTGCTGTTAAATACATATTATTCTGTAATAGCATGCTTATTTCTCACACAGTAAGAATGGGTCTTTAGACATTAAATTGCTGCCTATATTGCTTGGCTTTTACTGAAGACTTCTCTGAGAATTCTGGCACTGTTGCATTGTTAAATGAAGTCAAGATATGTTTTGTCAGATTAATATGAGAAACTAATATGGAGAGGACATAGGCATTCTTGAAAGAGTTGCTTAATAACAATCTTTTGCATGATTTGTGAGCTTAGCTGGGATTTTATTAGGATTTAATTGGTTTATACACAGCATAACTGATTCCCTCATTAGGTTGATGTGACTCTACTAGAACATTGTCATGATTTTTTTTTAAGGCTGTCACTGTTCCAAAATTGTTTTAGAGGCAACACATTAAACAAGCCTTGTAATGACAGCATTCTTTCTACAACAATGAGGGCTCCTCATGAATGATACTTGAGAGAATATGTAATTTAATTAGTGTCACATTTGACAGTGAATAAGCTAGGGATGCTAAAACTCTTTTCCTTGATGCTCATGGCATTATATCAGCACTTTGTTTGTTATTAATATTACAGTCAATAGTAAATGTGTTTTTAAAATCTTTGTTTCATGTTGATTACCTCTTTTTTAATTTACAGAAAATATAAGGGGCAATATATGAATATAATTAAATTAAATAATCATAATTACATTCTGTACATTCCACAACTTGAAATTCCAAGAACTAAATGTTCTTCAGGGTTCATATTAATGGATTTACATAATTTACATGACTCTTCCAGTCGTTCATTATTATGGGTTTAGTTAATTTTTTAAAATATTGTTTTACTCATAAGTAGCCATTTCTTCAAAATAAAATATTTTACCAGTTTGCCAAAAAAAAAAAAAAGTTGAAATGACTGTTGTTGAACAAATTAAAATAAGACATTTGATGGTTTTATGTATTTTTTTATGTACTTATTTTAAAGCCTGATTTTGTCTTATTTTAAATGATCTTATATAAAGTCATCTAGAGGTCCTTGTGTTATTTTAATATTGTTGAGATACTGTTCGTTTATATATATATTTTTATTAATAATGTGTTTTACTTTTTATTTTATAAAAAAATAAGTTTGATGTTTTTCATTATTATTTTGTTACTTTGTTTTTTTATTTGTCTATATAGTTTTTTTTTAATTAATTTTAATTTCAGTTTTAGTTATTTTATTACATCAAGTTAAACTAAATGAAATTGAGATATGTTGCCTTGACAACTGGTTTATTTCAGGTGATGCACATTTTTATGGTTTTTGTTTTAATAAACTATAATAGCCCTGCTTTAGGAAGTGTGCTGAGGCCCCCTAATGGCTCCCGCCCCCCTGGTTTAGAACTTACCCACTGTTTTCACTTAAAATTGATTTCTGAAATTAATTAAATATAATTGTCTCCTCTCAAACAGAACAATGCTGAGAGTCTGGCCTCAGGATGTTGGAATTGGGCACTTGTTCGGTCAGCGCTCAGACCCTCTCTGACCGCAATGCCCTGGCAGTCCCGTCTTTCAGTCAGGGCATGTGTGGCGGGAGCCCGCCTTCGCAATGTTTCCTCCTCCAGCCTCAGCATCCAGAGAGCTGGCTCAAGCACCGGGAAACCCTGGAGGATGGATCCCGCTCCTGTTCGCTCCTGAAGCCCCAGAGCCTGGGTGACAGCTTCCTGTCCCATGCATCCAGTTTCGACACGCTCTACGCCCCCCAAGCCCGTCCCATGGGTCTGGCGCCATCCTCCCTGGATCTCGGAGGGTTGTGCAAGGGGGCGGCAGCGTTGGGTCTGGACCCCGACATGCCCGTCAGCCCGAATATCATTAAACGCCGCAGGGGGGGACTCATTGAACAACGGGACATCATTAAAGCACACCAGGCACACAAGATCCAGAGCACCCCACAGGCCCGGCGCAAGGAATGGGAGTAAGTGGCACATGCACGCACACAGCATGCAATTTAATAAGCGCTTCACACACTTTGTAGAAATTTCTTTTTTCCCAGGCTTTTATTGGTCAGACTACTTAAAGGAATACTTCACCCAGAAATTAAAATCCCATAATTTACTCACCCTCATGTCGTTCAAACCAGTATGAATAATACCTTTATAATAATGTTCTGCTTCACTGCCATTCAGAGACGCGGGAAGTAGGGGTGCTGAGGGGGCTGCAGCACCCCCTGTTTTCACATGGTTGCAAATGCAACGGCAAGTTTGTACATTTAAATTTATTCCGTTTTAGCATTTAATAATTTATTTGCAATGATCTCTGAAATGTAAATTGTAAGTGGGCTATAATAAACCCTTGTTTATCTTTATAAACATGATTAATTTTACTTGTGATGTTTTCCATATGGGATGATTAGCCTAATCCTCATGAACACGTGACGCTGGCGCGTGGTATCAGACATGAACTATACAGAATGCGAACAAGATTAACTTTAATACAAGGAGATAATGGCGCAAAAGCGAATTTCAGATTTTTTTAAATGCCCATCCCAGCAAAAACTTTCCAAAATAGGCATCCAACACCAGCCCCAGCACGAATACCGACGTAAGTGAACCAGCTCCAGCACGAGCACGGAGACAAGTAAGCCTAGCGGACCCAGCCCAACCCCCGAGATTGATCAGCTACTATTGATAATTTAAAAAATGTGATATGCAGTCAAATTTCCCAGTGTGTATGCCACTTAAATGAGTGTTCATATCGACACACTTGTAGTGCTTTGTGGAGTTGTCAAATGAGGTGACCCCCCCCTTTAACCCAACACGGACACACACAGCACCCCCAACCGAAAACATCTTCCCGCACCCCTGCTGCCATTACAATGAAGGGGTCTAAAGCTTTCAAGCTTCAAAAGGCACCATAAAATTATCATAGAAGTAGTCCAAATGACTTGTGTGCTATGTTCCATGTCTCCTGAAGTCATATGATAGTTTGGTAAGATGGACAGTCCGAAACGTAGGATGTTCTTCACTTAAAAGTGCATTCATGAGAGAAGTAACCATGTCTGATTCACAAACAAGTTGTTGTTTTAGAGCTTGAAAGCTCCATTCATTGTAATTGCATGCAAAGAGAGAGCAGTACATTGCTAGAATTTCTTCTTTTGTCCTTCTTGGAAGAAATAAACTTCTATGGGTTTGAAACAACATGAGAGTGAATAAAAGAGGAGTCTGAGGTTATTCATTTTGAGAAAATTCCTTGAAGATAACTATGACTAAGATACGTTTTGGCCTTTTAGGGAAACAGTTTACTTCTGTGCAATTATTGATATCTAGTGTTTGAATACAAATGACGACATGCTCAGAATAGGCCTCCTATGTTTGAAACATCATCCAACTACATTTTTTAAATGAATCTGCATTGGCGTATGTAAGACGCCCTTGTGGTGGGTCAATAATCTACCAGCAGTCAATTGATAATGCACATTTTTATTAGTATTTTAAATGTAAATATAGTGAATTTTGAGTAATTACTAATTCAATATTGATACATACAAGTTAATTTGATATGTTCAATTAAATTTTAAATGTAAATGTAATTTCACAAATACTTAAATTGAAAAAAATCTAGTTTTTACAGTATTTTTAATCAAATTAATTATTAAAGTGTCAAATTTTGAAGTGTGTGTGTGTTAGCAATATAAAATTCATCGGCAAATCTGTTTCCAGATATTGACACGAGTTATTGAAACCTATATCGCTTGATCACCAGTTTCACAGATGATCATGTGTTTCCATGGGATTAGATTCTGTATACTTCAGGTTGCAAAGATGGAGGGAAACATGGGGTTTCACATTGTGTTCCATTGGTGATGCTTGTATATACCACAGTTGGCTTTGTGTGCTTTTGAGGGCTAGTCTTCATCCACGTCCACTTTTTCATCATTAGGGCATGCCGGTGTGGGATTGACAGTTGTTAAACCAGGAGAAAATAACTATTTTATACACTATGAGCTTACTTGTTATCGCTGCCTTATATAGTACATGTCATAACACTGGGAAATTATAGGTGTGTTGCATCAAGCAAGAATTTCAGTACAGTCATTTGAGTGAAAGGACTACTGTATGTAAGCACAAAAGAAAAGACTACTGTATCTTTGCAATGGCTATTTTTCATCTCATAATAATCCATGCATTATTTGTGGTGTCATTCTCTGTTTACACAGTGGGGGAAAAAAGCCTATTTTACATGGTTGAGATGTTCATTAAAGTAAATTTATTTTAATAATTAATAACTTTATATGGGGGAAATCAGAACTGCTCCCTGGTGCAAAAATAAAACAAATACTTGTATATACTTTAGTATACCAAAATATTGAATGCAAAGTTATGTTTGAACATGTTTAGATTTAACATGGTACCTTTAAAATATAATAAGTAAATGAATGAATGAATAAATAAATAAATGAATGATTTAAACAATTTGAAAAATAAGTGAGGCATAAAATAAGTGTTTTAGGCATAACATTTTGTTAACTCAACCGCTTTCATCAAAAACATGTTTGAATATCAGTTGACAGCACACTTTTATGTTAAGCATATTTTCCAAAAATGATAAGTCACTGATCACATAAATGATGATCACGCAAGTCGTCTGAAATGATATTCTGTAAAAATGCTTGCTTTTGATTTATAATTGTGCTGGATAAGGGGTCAGCAACCATTTTGACATATCCGATTTTTTCTTTTTCTTTCTGTTTTCTAGATTATTTTTATTACACTATTTAGAAGCAAGAAGTAATATTATAGACGTCTTATTTAGAGAGCAAAAAATATATAAAAATAGAAGCAGACCAGATTAAATCACCGCTGCAGTACTTGCATGAGTGTGAATGGCTAAAGAGAGTGTGGAAAGAGAAAGAGAGAGCTGTGTCCCGCAGTGCTAGGACATTGCATTACTGAAATGATTACCTCTCATTTGGCTTTAAACACAGTATGAGGGCCTATAATGGCCCTAACACCCCTGAGACACACTCACACACTCTCACAGCCTCCAGATATACTAGATCCCGCTGAGCTGAGCACATACTGTATCAGCTACAGGTTTGTTCCCTGTTTTTTTTTTTACCTAAATGCACCCTAGTGCTGATTCTGATGTATAAAATGTTTAAAAAGTGATGGGAATGTGTCTAAAAGCCATTTTATTAGGTAAGATGATGGAGGTAAGCTGAAATATCAATGTACTATAAAAGGTATTTCAGTGTTTGATTTGTGTAAATGAATGAAGTGCTAATGTACTTTTCCTGTGAGACGGAGTACATGGGTTTATTTAGGCGACCCATACTTTGTATATGGTATGTTTTATTTAGGCTAGGTAAACATGTACCTAGCCTAATTTGATCTATGAATGGCGAAGTAATCTGTTAGCCTGACGGAAAAGCACTGTACGTTCTGTCTTTAGAGCTCGGGGCATGTTGTCACTAATATAATATAATGGTGGAAATGTTCAGTGTTTTATTTTATTTTATTTTTTATTTTTTTGTCAAGACTGTATAGCTGATATCACAATTAGTTACGTTTTTCTATTACACAATATGGCTAGAATTTTATTATAAGGGTTTTTTTCTACCAATGCAGCGATGTTACCTGAAGCTGTTCACAAGTACAGTGTTTCTCATCCATCTAGCCGTGCTGGATAATTAAGAATTTTCAGCAGTGCGTTTGCTTTGAGGGAGAGAAGAAAATTAACGATCCATTCATTGCGGGGTGGGGGGCGGGGTATAAATTGTGACCTGGACTTGACTGAAAATGCAGCTTGTAGGAGAGACTGCTGCTGATCATCTTTTTCTGGCCGTGCAAATTGTATATATTAGAGTGATATATTAGAGTGAAATCGCGAGCTTCATCTTTCAAAATAAATGTGAAGACAGTAAATAATGTCATTCGTTTTACCATCAATTCAAGCCCGAAAGGACAACAGACACATAATTGAGCAGTACACAAGCCGCGGTTAAGACAGTTGACTCCACTGTGATGTCTCTCTCTCTTTCTCTCTCACACACTCACACACACTCACACACAACACACACAACACACACACACACACACACACCACACAGTGCGCAAAAACTCCGCATTTGAACAGTCAATAGAAAATACTTAAAATAATAACAAAACAGTCACTGATTCAGAAGCGCCCGATTGTCATAGCAAAGTCAGAATTACCCCCTCCCCTAGGATCACGAAACGGTCGTCCATAAAATGCATTGCTGTTCGGTTGTAAGTGATCTTAAAGATTCCTAAACGCATCTACTTCCGGAAGACCAAATAAACTGCTTTTGCTTTCACACTGAAACACGGCGTCTCCCTGACATGCTGCTTCAACACTACTGCGGTTACTGAAACCACGCCTTCTTTCTTTGGATGAACATTTGGGCGCTTTATGCAAATATTCCCACATAGTGACCAAGATATGTGGGGGCGTGTTAGAACGAGCCATTTTAGGGGGGAGTGGCAGAGTCTGAACTTTGATAAAGAATATCTCTTGGTTTTGAGACTTTAGTCTTTGCAAACTTACAGATCTTCTTTATGCACCAAGAAATTGTAACACTCCAAAGAGAAAGGAAAACGTGAAATCGCATCATATGAACCCTTTAAAGGATCGTCACCCAAAAATTAAATTTCTGTATGAATTGGGAAGTCGTGGGCCTAATGGTTAGAGAGGAGGACTCGAACCCCCCAACGGTACCGGCAGGGATGGTAGGTGGGGGGAGTGAATGTACAGCACTCTCTCCACCTTCAAAACCACGACTGAGGTAAGACCCTTGAGCAAGGCACCGAACCCCCACCTGCTCCCCGGGCGCCGCAGCAAAAACAAAATGGCTGCCCACTGCTCCGGTTGTGTGTTAGCTGCGGTGTGTGTGCACTTGGGATGGGATAAATGCAGAGCACTAATTCCGAGTATGGGTCACCATACTTGGCCACATGCCACTTAACTACATTCATTAATTACTCACCCACATTTCGTTTCAAACCCGTAAGACCCTGGTTCATCTTCGCAACACAAATAAAGATATTTGTGAAGAAATCCAAAAGCTTTCTGACCCTGCATAGACAGCAATGGAACTGACACGATCAAGGCCTAGAAAGGTAGTAAGGACATCGTTAAAATAGTGCTACTGCTGAGGCAGTGCGTTCAACCGCATGTTAGAAGGTTTAAAGAATACTTTTTGTGCGCCAAAAATAAAAAATCAGTTTTATTCAACAATTTCTTCTCTTCCGCCATTCATGAGTGTACCACAACAAGTTTTTGGGTGAACTATCCCTTTAACAGAATTTATCTCAAGGCTTATGCTTAAGTGCTTGAAATGTACAGTTTTGTAGACAAATATAAATTGTGCCTATGTGAAGATTTTTTACTAAACTGAATTTTGATTGATTGATTCATTCATTGATTCATTGATTCATTCAATATTTATAATCAATACATTTTCTATAGCCTATATTTTTTATTTTATTTTATTTCTGTGTATCCTGTATATTTATTTCTATGGACAAGTGTCTTGCATACAATGGAGCTCCATCACTACTGTTTAAAGGCATCCCAGGATGCATCTCATGTAGTTTATTGAGAGAATGTCTGGACTAATATGAAGAGCTGGAATGTAGTCAAAAGGTGGTGAAGGAGCTCAGATATAACATAGATTAGTTTTATAATTAGTACATTCTATATTTATGTATGCATTTATTTATTTTGTACTGGATAGTGATAGTGTGGTTCGAATGTCTAGACTAGTTGCTGGATTGGAGGCAAAAGTGGTGACTTTGAAGAAACCTAATTATAACATAGTTGTATATGTAAGGTAACATGTTCACAGCATAATTTCTACAGTTGCATTTTCATTGTTGTTATTTCATACATTTGATCACTTTATTGTTATTCTAATTACGTGTAATAGAGTAGTAATAACAAGAATGAGTCTAAATTATGGCCATAATATGTCAAAATGTGTCTTTTTTTTATGGAAAACCTTATGCATGATACAGATAAGCTATGTGTTTTCTTGTCTATATTATGTTCAGCGTGTTCACCCATCGCCCGTCAAGATAGTATTTCAACGTGACTACAGTAAGGTTACATATGAGTCACAGCTCTCGTAAAACATAAGCTTTTGTCCTCCTTCAGCGCATAGGTAAAAGAGCCTGTGCTTTTCTTGTCAGCAAACAACTGTTTCATATCTAACACTAATGCAAAGCAGTTAATTGGAGAAATGGGAAGCACATAACATCGAATCTGTGAGCTTAGCCCATTTTTCTGTCTTATATTTGGTCCAAATTGTTCAGACAGACATGTAAGTGTACTAAAACCATGTTGCATGACTCTGTTGTGTGTGTGAATGTGCTGTGTGACTGCGTGGGAGTCTCTGTTCAGTTGTTAAGTAGCAGACAGGAAAAAGACAAAGCCCGGGAAAAAAAATTGCTGTCACAAGCACACAACATCATGTGTCATTTCGCACACATGCAGAGACAATTGTGTTTCACAATATGTCTTGCGCTGGGCTATTATCGCCAATGTCTCTACAGATGCCTAATGGTTTGTTGATGCTCGCCTGGGTTGCGTGATTAAGCACCGTCAGGATAACCCAGCACATGACGGTAGACAATAGCACCGGTGCAGTCAAGAGTGACACAATGTTTTCATCTCCCATCTGACTTCACTGTATTTAAAGAGGCACAGGTCATAGGCATCGCCATGGCAACCTCGCCGCTGATTGCATCAAACTCAAAACTCTTGAAAAGTGGCTGGAGCGGGTCCTCGAGCCACCCTTCCCCATTGCCTCCTTTCAAGATCTAATTAAACCTCTCACTCAAACTGAACTTTGACCCTCATTCTGTAAAAAATGGGCAGCTTTGAACACACTTTACCTTGGCCTTTTCACGCAGGCGTATCATAACGCTGCGTATATGCTTGATCACTGGATATAATTGAAGAAGCATAATAATGTTGTCATTTAATGCCACTGTATGGCTTTTCAAATAAAATTGTAATAATAATAATAATAAATTATATAAATAAATAATGAATCAATTATCGTTGTAGTAATAGGAGCGTTTTTTTTTTTTTTTCGATGTCACAGATTTGATCTTCAAGTGTTGGTAAGACTATTCTATTCTATTGTATTCTATTGTATTCTACAAACCACCCTGGATGAATGGCAATCCTATCACAGGTTGTTTGTGTGCATTGATTTTATGTGCTATTCTATTCTATTCTATTCTAACAAACCACTTGCATAAACCACCCTGGATGAATGGCAAGCCCATCACAGTTTATTTAATTTAATTTAACTTTATTTTATTTTGTATATTTCATACTAAGTATAGTTCAAATCTATTAACATTTTTACTGACATATCGCTCAAGACTTATGGATATAAAATTATAATTGAACTTTATTTGGAGTACTACTTGTGCACAATGCACATTTTTAAATATTAAGCCTAAAATGTGTTTTAATGTCAATTTGATGAGGATTGTATGATCTTTGAATATCAGTCTTAAATGCAAGATATATACTATATACAAGATATAGATATAGATTTATTTTCAGATATAATGTGAAACAAACATTACAAACATCATTTTTCTTTAACAAAAGCAAAACTAACAAGAGAAAGAGAAATCGAAAGAAAGAAAGAAAAAGCAACTCAGAAATAATCTATTTAGCTGTCTTAATTATTAATATAAAATAAAATCCAAAAATCTAAAAAAAATAATGTATATCCTTGCAATTTTTTTGCAATAAGAGAAGGTAAATGCTCAAAATTTTCAAAAGATTTAGGTGATTTCCTAACATTGAAAAGGATGTTCTCAGGGGTGCAATATGAAATCATTTCATTGATCCAATGCTTTCTAGATGGAGAATGAGTCGACTTCCAATTCACTAATATCATTTTTTTCCCAGCCGTACCAGACAAAAGTATGAAATACTTTTTTAAATGTAAGATAGAAGGATACTTGCAATAGAGCACAATCAAATATACTTCAGTATATCTTTAGCACTACTTCCACACAATTAAATTACATTAAGTAAAACATTGGTTGTTCCAGTTTAGCAGACTTTAAGTATACCAGTTTATTATACCAATCTGCAGGGTATTTTTATTAAGTACATCAATATATAAATGTATTTGTTTTATACTTAGCATAAAATAAATGTATTTCAAATACATTTTAGTATATTTATTTTTCACTAGGGCAGGTGTCCTAAAAAGCATATTTTCTTTACTAAATGGTTTGTTACATCATTGAGGGTCAACTCTGTTTTACAATCACATATATTTACATGCATTCGTTACAGTTCCTTATGAGGTTATATTCAAAGCCTATTTTTACTCCCATTTGGCACTCAATAGGTGTTAATTTTGGACCCTGTGCTCAGGACGTCACTGGAAGGGAGACACATTGTAAGATAATGAGAGAAACAGGGTGGGCAGGAGCTGCTCTGAGAGGAGAACAGTGTAGAACAGAGGCCAGATGACAGACAGGCCTATATTTAGATTATATTCATAAGACAGAGTTACTCGCACATACATTCACAAAACATACAGTACAGTAGCTGCACAGATACATATACAAGCTAAACCTAACCCTTACACAAATCTCAGTGCATTTTTAACTTATAAACGTAAATAAATTTTTTAGTAAGTCATTTTCCTAATGTCTGTAGGTTTACTTTTACTATTGTTGGACATTTGGTGACCCAGATGCACATAGATCACATAGATATGCTTAGAGACAATTATGATAACACAACTCACACACCCAATTCAAAACACACACACACACACACACACATTGAGTCTGCATTGCCCGTAGCCTGTGTGATCCTCCAACAGGAGTCGGGGTCGTTCATCCAGGTGGAAAACAGAGGTGGTGTTCTTGAGCGTGGACCTGTGGTTGTGACGTGTCGAATGGAATGGCCCGTGGCGCACTGCTGTCTCCATCATTCACCATCATTCTGTGCTCTGGCCAAGTGCAGAAATGCGGCAGATAGCTTGTGCAGACATTTAGATTTTGTGTCTCAGATGTCCACAACAATCATTGAAAGCGGTGCATGATAAGACTTTGAATGTGATCAGTGCAGGCGATGTATCAGGAATACTGGGAATGATTGATGTTTATTGTCATGATTAGAGCCCAACCGATATATCGTTTTGAAGGTTTTATCAGCCGATATGAGCCAGTCGCAGATATATCTGTATCAGCGTATATGCCTCCGATATGAACATTTTTTTTACCGAACACTCCATTGTTTGCTACTGGCAATCTGGATGAAACGCTTTAAAGCTTAAGTGTATGGAATACCATAAAAAATTTGAATGGCCATATCTCCATAACAGCGCGGCAGATCCGCACCAAATTTGGGGGAGCCCTCTTGAACGCTGAATAAAGTGTACGTCTCAAGGCCCCCTTTCGAATGAGACCACCCCAACGGGTAGCTACCAACGCATGGAGGGCGGCGTTCAAGAGGACTCCTCGAGCTGAAGGGATCCCCGAATTTGGTGCGGATCCACCACGCTGTTACGGAGTATGTATATACTGCATTCTATATATAGTACCAGTCAAAAGTTTGGACACACGAATGGGAAGTGTCCAAATATTTGACTGGTACTGTACTATATATACACAAAGAAATTGACCGATATAGCAATATCGGCATCGGCCCTAAAAAAACCCATATCAGTCGAGCTCTAGTCATGATACCAGGTGCAACAGGTCAAAGTCGCACTTACTTTTCTGTTTATAAGTTTTGAAACATGTTTTATATAGGCTACGTAACCTGAATTCAGGAAAAATTATTCTTTCGATTTTTACATATCTTTTGATATAACCAAAAGTTTGAAGTCAGATGTTAAGAGAAAGAGGTCAGTAAAAAACAACAACTTTTATTTGGGAAGAATGCATTAAATTGTTTAAAAGTGACAATAAATGCATTTATAATGTTACAAAAAATTACATTAAAATATTTCATATCAAGAAACCTACCCGCAAAGCTACAGGTTTCAGGCACAGTAAAAATGCTGTAAAATGAGGATGCTGTCAAAAATAATGTCATAAATAGATTGTCTTTATCAATTAACTTCTATTAACTAAATTAAATCCACATTTGGTGTGACCTTCCTTTGTGTTTAAAGCAGCTTTTGCCCTAGGTGCACTTGTACATAGTTTTTCAGGTAGCTTGGAGACGTTGCCACAGTTCTTCTGGATTTAGTCTGTCTCAATTTGTTTCTTCATGTCATTCCAGACAGACTGGATGATGATGAGATCAGATCTCTGTGTGGAGCACTGGCTGTTGTCAGACTCCTTGTGCAAACAAAAATCTCACTGGATTATTACAATTAATGGCAAAAAGAATGTTTGGAAATGTAAACTGATATTTCCTACCCACACACTACAACAAAAGATAGAAATAACTGACTTAAAATCATTTTTAGCCAGTGAAAATACTAGTGTTCTAATATTTTTTCTTGTAAGTCCTCCCTGTCTCCTACGAGAAAATTTTCCAATCACATATTCCCATAATCCACATAACGGATCTGTGAGCCCAGGCTTTACTGTACTGCATGACATTATCTTAAATGGCAAACTGAGATATCTCTGATCAGACATGATCACATATTCAGGGTGCCCGACTATTTAAAGAGGTATGGGTGTTTATATTGAGAGGCTGTGGGTGTTTTTGTCTTCAGGGGACATTTAAGACACATTTGAAAGCATTTTCACCTTAAATTGTTCTCTTCAGCCTATAAATGTTCCACCCTCAACAACCAGCAGAGTTTAAATGTCAGACTTGTTTGTCAAAGCTGAATAATTTATGTTGACATGTTGAAAAGGCCTATTCATCAGCCTGATCTGATGTGTTTGTCAGTCACAAAAGGAGGAGGGACAGAAATGAAGAATGATGTGTTTGGATGCACAAGCACAGTCTCTTATTTGTCAGTGTGCTCATAAATTTAGCTTAATGCACAGTAGTCAATAATCAATAATGCTGAAAAAAGCTGACCCATTTTATTTTACATACTATTCTGAAAGTTTTTTTGGTAAATTCGAACAATTTGCAGTAATACGTGTAATGCTTTACCATCTATTATGTCTAATGTGTGTGTGTGTGTGTATGTATATATTTATAATATTCAAACCGATTCTACACTTGAGATGTCTAGTGAGGTTAATCATTAAGCAAAATTAGATTTTCAAGGGCATTTTTGACCCTAACAAGGGCAAACCATGTAAAAAGTACAGTGTCCATCAATGTCAAGTACTTCAATGGAATCAGTTAACTGAAATACATTTTGAGTCTGAACAAATCATGCTCTGCTAGAAATGCACTTTAAATAATTGTTTGGTCCCTCTATCTTGTATAATATAACATGCACAAAACCCATAACTAGATTGGCCTAATATCATGAAATGGGAATAGCATGAAATATATCAGATATTGGATACAAACAAATATAAAAATATAAACTGAAGCACATATTAGCATTATAAAATCATGTAAATAAAGGGTCACTTTTTATAGAACTGTTGGTACACTCTTAAAAATAAAGGTGCTTCAAAAGGTTCTTCAAGCGATGCCATAGAAGAACCATTTTTGGTTCCAGAAAGAACCATTCAGTCAAAGGTTCTTTAAAGAACCATCTCTTTCTTACCTTTTGTAATCTGAAGAACCTTATTTCGCCACAAAGAACCTTCTGTGAAACAGAAAGGTTCTTCAGATATTAAAGGTTCTTTCTGGAACCATTTAGACAAAAAGGTTCTTCTATGGCATCGTGAAGCACCTTTATTTTTAAGAGTGTATATAGTTGATATAACTTACTTATTTAAGATAAGTATGTTCGTTATTGACTAAATGTGTTAAATGAGACTTTATATTTATTTATTTATTTTAACAGTGCAGTAGTTTGAAAATAATAGTTTGAGGTTGATGGGGAGGGACCAGAGCAAGTCAGGTTTATGCATTACATCTGAACAAGTTACTTTTGGATGTATTGATCATCTAGATCTGTCTTCAGTACGGAGAGAGGAAAAATGACAGAAAATGTAATTGGTCGCTAAAGCAAATTATTTTTTAAGAAAAGGATCTGACTGATGCACACAGGACATGGTCTGGGATATACTTATAGAGTGTTTTATTTCAGAAACATTTTCAGGAACACTTTATTTGACAGTTCATTTCTGTTTTTTCGTAAATACTATTACTTATTATTTCTTGAAGCTGCATGCTTTCAGTTAAACTGGTTACTGTTATGACTACTGTTATGTTGCGGTAATTCTATAGGAATATGTAACTGTAAAAAAGTGTTACTAAATAATTTCTTACAATACAATAAATAAACAATTTCTTGCAATATACCGGTTGTTTGCTAAAAAATCAGTGCTTTTCACTGCAGATAAGCATCAGTATTACTCACAGCTGCTTCTGAAAAGACTATATATATGGAGTCATAAGGTGTCCAGGACTGCTTTGGGAAATGGTTTCAGTGCAGGGCTCATGTAAGCTCAAGAAAAACCAGGGCAAGCTTACAGACTGACCTTCTGAATAGATAAACATTACACTGACAATTTCCCCTTTTTTCTGTCCACACACCTTCAACAAACACCTCCCGCTGACCGTAAGATGAAGGCTGCGTCTCTTAGCTTCAGAGAAAATTTATAGATATTTATTTTTTTCAAATCTTTTTGTTGTTGATGATAGTCTGCATTCAGTCTTTGTAGCGAGAGCATTTTGAGGTCTTTTGAAGGTCTCACTTTTTTTCCTTTTTGCTTTTAGGTGGAAAATAAGTACTAGTTGTACCTGGAGCAGACTGGTGATATATTTTTTACAATAGTTTACTGTATGTAAGACTAGGTTTGTAGTATTCTTTCCTGAAATGATTCCTCTTTAATACAAACCCAATTCCAAAAAAGTTGGGACACTGTACAAATTGTGAGTAAAAAGGAATGGAATAATTTACAAATCTCATAAACTTTTATTTTATTCACAATAGAATATAGATATATTAAATGTTGAAAGTGAGACATTTTGAAGTGTCATGCCAAATATTGGCTCATTTTGGATTTCATGAGAGCTACACATTCCAAAAAAGTTGGGACAGGTAGCAATAAGAGGCCGGAAAAGTTAAATGTACATATAAGGAACAACTGGAGGACCAATTTGCAACTTATTAAAGGTCAATTGGCAACATGATTGGGTAAAAAAAAGAGCCTCTCAGAGTGGCAGTATCTCTCAGAAGTCAAGATGGGCAGAGGATCACCAATTCCCCCAATGCTGCGGCGAAAAATAGTGGAGCAATATCAGAAAGGAGTTTCTCAGAGAAAAATTGCAAAGAGTTTGAAGTTATCATAATCTACAGTGCATAATATCATCCAAAGAATCAGAGAATCTGGAACAATCTCTGTGCGTAAGGGTCAAGGCCGGAAAACCATACTGGATGCCCGTGATCTTCGAGCCCTTTGATGGCACTGCATCACATACAGGAATGATACTGTAATGAAAATCACAACATGGGCTCAGGAATACATCCAGAAAACACTGTCGGTGAACACAATCCACCGTGCAATTCGCCGTTGCCGGCTAAAACTCTATAGGTCAAAAAAGAAGCCATATCTAAATATGATCCAGAAGCGCAGGCGTTTTCTCTGGGCCAAGGCTCATTTAAAATGGACTGTGGCAAAGTGGAAAAATGTTCTGTGGTCAGACGAATCAAAATTTGAAGTTCTTTGGGACTGGGACGCCATGTCATCCGGACTAAAGAGGACAAGGACAACCCAAGTTGTTATCAGCGCTCAGTTCAGAAGCCTGCAGCTCTGATGGTATGGGGTTGCATGAGTACATATGGCATGGGAAGCTTACACATCTGGAAAGGCACCATAAATTCTGAAAGGTATATCCAAGTTCTAGAAAAACATATGCTCCCATCCAGACATCGTCTCTTTCAGGGAAGACCTTGCATTTTCCAAAATGACAATGCCAGACCACATACTGCATCAATTACAACATTATGGCTGCGTAGAAGAAGGATCTGGGTATTGAAATGGCCAGCCTGCAGTCCAGATTTTTCACCCATAGAAAACATTTGGCGCATTATAAAGAGGAAGATGCGTCAAAGAAGACCTAAGACCGTTGAGCAAATAGAAGCCTGTATTAGACAAGAATGGGACAACATTCCTATTCCTAAACTTCAGCAACTTGTCTCCTCAGTCCCCAGACGTTTGCAGACTGTTATAAAAAGAAGAGGGGATGCCAACACAGTGGTAAACATGGCCTTGTCCAAACTTTTTTGAGATGTGTTGATGCCAAAACATTTCAAAATAAAATTATTTTTCCTTAAAATGATTAAATTTTCTCAGTTTAACTTTGATTGGCTATATGTGTTCTGAATGAAATTTGAACTTCCACTCATTGCATTCTTTTTAGTCACCCAATTTGTACCCCCCCCCCCCCCCCCTCCAGTTCCGACTTTTTTGGAATCGGGTTTGTAAATAAATAAATACATTTGTTCAGGAACTAACTACCTTTTTCTAATAAACCAAAGCCTGTTGATTGCAGATTGCATGTTTTTCTCTTAATAGTTGTTTTGCCTCTAATATATAATGATATGTAACATAACCTCACCAGCTGTGATTTGATGAGTCATTTCAACACCAGGAATGAGCAAACTCATTAAATAATGTAGCTTTAGAGATTGTTTATCACCTGTAAAAAATAATAATACAATAATAAGCTTTTTTAAAAAAAACACTAAAAGCATGAGGCGTGTTATATTGCCCATTTCATCCTTGTTACTAAACTTTAAACACTCAGAAATGTTATTTCACTACGCATGGGGTGATAAACGATCCATCCATTCCGTTCCATTTTTAGTACATTTAACATTACATTTCTGCTGATTTAAGAACAGCGAATGAGATCAACCCATTTGTTTCAGCCGCATTCTAGGTTATGGTGTAAGTAACACAGCTTGTGGAACGACTTTTGTGTTAAGAATAGACTTCACAAATCATTTTGTTTTTAATTTCAATCTCTCTCCCCTTCTGTTTCTTTGAGATCATTGCCTCTATCAGCTTTCTGTAGTAATGTTGTTGTAGCTTTAATAGGCCCAGTCTCAGAGAAACAAAACGTGAAATATGTGCTCTCACACTCCAGTCTGACTCTGTTATACAGCAACACACAGTCTTGTGTGTTTTTAATTATTTATGCCCCAGATTTATTGACTTTCTGGAAGCCGCTGCTGGCAAAGTCATGAAATTACATGTCAGCCTCTTTGGTTGATGGAAGTGTTTCATTGTAAATTTGCAAGTTTGTCAGTTTGTTAAAAAAGGAAAAGAAAAAAAGGATGCGCTGATTTTTTTTTCTTTGAAAATAATTATACAAATTATTAAATGTTATTGTCACAGATGTTCATTTGACTGTCATTTTTCATCAGTGGGTGCTAATTATTCAGCGTTCTCATTCTCTTGATTAATTAGTGATCTAGAATCTAAAGATATTTGATATGAATCAAAGGATTCTCATAATAAAGGGAGGTCATTGTCTAAGGCTGAATCATTCATATCAGACCACATGAAACAGCTTATGGATTCATTATATTATATGCTTCTTCAGCCATTAGGACATAATTTGCATTAACAAAAGCAGAATCCAAAAAGGAGACTCCCACATACTTCCTGTAGTCTGTTAGGCTGTTTAATGAATTTTCTTTCCCCATTAGCGAATTTCATAAATGAGATTAAAAGTTCCACTCACTCTTATTTTCCCATTTTCTCCATTGATGTGGCCCACAAATGAATTCAAAAGGAGTTATTACAGTGGTCTGTACAAAAAGATTGCTGCTCATAAAACCTACATCATGTTCGTGACTGAACTGGGTGGTTAACTAGAGTCTTGTAGACTGTATATCCCCTTAATAAGCAATGTGTTATTGGTCTAGCTTTGCGTGTTATTGTACCTGCTTAGTTCATAGTAACATTTAAAGAAACAGTTCACCCAAAATATGAAAATTTGCTGAAAATGTACTCACCCTCAGGTCAAGATATAGAAGAGTTTGTTTCTTGATCAGAACAGATTTCGAGAAATGTAGCATTACATCTGCTCACCAATGCATCCAGTGTAGTGAATGGGTGCCGTCAGAATGAGACAACTGATAAAAACGTCATCATAATCCACATGAATCCAGTACGAAAAGTAAAATCTTGTGAAATGAAAAGCTTTTTAAAAGCATTTTTAAGAAACAAATCCATCCAACTTTGTTTAGAACTATTTTCGTTTATAAACAGTGCTTGATCTGTGCATATTTCTCTCCTGAATCGGCTTTTTCAGTTGAGAATACGATATTATAGATGGAGGACTTTTTTCTATTTTAGCCTGAAGCAATGGTTTGAAGTTAAAAAAGCCAGCTATTCACTTTAATTGATAGACTGAAGTCATGTGGATTATTGTGATGTTTTTATCAGCTGTTTTGGACTCTCATTCTGACGGCACCCATTCACTGCAGAGGATCCATTGGTGATCAGGTTTTGTAATGCAAATTTTCTCCAAATATTTTCCAAGGAAGAAACAAACTCAGCTACATCTTGGAAGGTCTGAGGGTGAGTGCATGTTTAGCAAATTTTCGTTTTTGTCTACTAAGTAATATTTGTTAACTTTTGTACATTTTGGCACATGATGTCTAATGTAAAATCTGCATCCTGAAGACAAATCTGTTGAGAATCTGGTCTTCAAGGGCCCTTTGGTGCTTTGCAGCTTGTGACGCAGTACAAAGATAAGCGTGGAGGAATTGTAGAGGGAGGTGAGTATAGTTGGGGTGGGAGCTTTTAGGAGCATCGCTCCATGCTCAAAACATAAAAGTGATGAGAATACAGCAAACCAGATGAATGTCAGATCTTTCCTTTGCTGTGGAATCACTCACATACACGTTCACACTGCATTTAAATATCAAAGGTGGCAACGTGCTGGGAAACCCTCGTCATACCTGTGAAACCGTCTGTTTTGGGAGAGATCTGACGAAAGAATGGCATTAACCCCATTTTGGTCTCATATGTGATTATGACAAACAGCTGCAGTGCCGTTCCTTATAGTCATTATTACAAAGTAGGTCTTAATTAATGTGTCTGACCTACCTGTTGTGCACCTGGGATAACCTGAGAAAGGTTTGGCCGGTGAAAGATTGTATGTGTGGTTACTTGTTCTCTTTAGATGCTCCATCATCTTGACTCTCCATACCTCTATTGGGAGGCCACAGTCATACCTCATGTGTGATGAGTAATGTTTGTTTGGAGAGTGTGCTGATAGATGGAGACAGCTTATAGGTGCATTTCATGGAAGCGTCTCACACCAGCTTCCAGCATTATACTATCTCATCATCTCCCCCTTGTGGTGCATCGTGATACTGCATTAACAATCACTTTTTTTCTTTTTTGAAATACTCAGTTTTTCAGTTGTAGAGAAGGAAATCTATAATATTGGGAGAAAACTATCCATTTTAGCATTATCATTCATCTCAAAGGCAGCAGCTTTTTGGGCGAAGGACTATGTATAGCATGGATTGATGTAGCAAGGATTTTTTTTTTTTAATAAATAAAAAGAAAATAAGAATAGAAAAAGAATAGAGAACACTAGTGTTAGAGGGAGATTTTTCTTTAAAAAAAGAAAGAAAACAAGTAGTTAGAATTGAAATAGAATAAAGTGTTAGAGGGTAAAGTTTACACAAACAACACACACACACACTCACACACACACTCACACACACACACACACACACAGGTTGTTTTTATGGTTTATGGGGACTCTCCATAGGCGTAATGGTTTTATACTGTACAAACCATATATTCTATTGTCCTACACCAACCCTACCCCTAAACCTACCCCTTACAGGAAACTTTGTGCTATTTCAGATTTTCAATACACTCCATTCTGTGTGATTTATAAGCGTTTTGAAAAGTGGGGACATGGGGTAATGTCCTGAAAAGTCACCTTCTCCTTGTAATACCTATGTACACACACACACACACACACACACACACATACATATCTGCATGGTTGGTTTGGTTCACTGCTTATAACTCTTTATTGAATAATTTTTTGACATCCCTTTGAAGAAAATGAATGGAAAAAAAATACTTCCACAACCAAGGCTGCTGAAAAATTAGGTGGCACTGCTGTGCTCTATTATCAATAGACCTTAGTCAGGGTAGCATCATATTTAATTTCTGACAGGAATGAAAGTGAGGCTGTGAGGGACAGAAGTACAAACACCATACCGATTTGTACAGTGTGTGCCATTGTAAAGACTCTAAGTTTCTCACAGCCTTATTTTCATCCGTTAAATTCAATATGGTGTTAAACCTAACTAGGGTCTATAGAGTGAATATATCCCTTGGTTAAAGGGATAGTTCACCCAAAAGGTTTATTTCCGTTCAATGGAAGTCAAGTCAAGTCAAGTCACCTTTATTTATATAGCGCTTTTAACAATACAGATTGTGACAAAGCAACTGAACAGCATTAAATAGCAAAATAGTGTGTCAATAATGCAAAATGACAATAGTAAACACTCAGTTTTCAGTTAAAGACAGTTCATCATTGGATTAAGTGATGTCAACATCCAGCTCAGTTCAAATAATATCTTTGCAATCATGTCAAAGATAACGCTGGAAATGAAGTGTCCCCAACTAAGCAAGACAGAGGCGGCAGCGGCAAGGAATCAAAACTCCATCGGTGACAGAAATAGGGAAAAAACTTTGGGAGAAACCAGGCTCAGTCGGGGGGCCAGTTCTCCTCTGACCAGACGAACCAGCAGTATGGAAAAATCAATATAAGACGTAATAAAACAGATGATGAACACTATTAACAGCAATTATTATATGAAGCAAACAAACTTGTAGCAAAATGTGGTAGTTACAGTATGTAAGTTGTTTCAGGGTTGGCATCAACTGAGGTCCTCTGAGGGGTTGGCATCATCTTCTCAGGTGTTCTGGATCCAGACTGAAGCGTGTGTAAATCCTAGTTACATCCCGTGGCAAAAAAACAGAGAAAACAACTATTCAAACATAATTAGCGTAGCTGCTGTTCAAACCAAGATAAATTGATTTGTTTAAACCAAACTAAAGAATAATAATGTGCATTTGATTCGATATAACTGCAGTAAAAGATTATGACTGCAGTACAAGATTATGAGATGCATATTTGAATGCTGGGCCAAAGAGATGTGTCTTTAATCTATATTTAAACAGAGAGAGTGTGTCTGAACCCCGAACGGTATCAGGACGGCTATTCCAGAGTTTGGGCGCCAAATGCGAAAAAGCTCTACCTCCATTAGTGGACTTTATTATCCTAGGTACTACCAAAAGTCCAGAAATTTGCGACCTTAGGGAGCGTGATGGAATGTAGCGTGGTAGAAGACTAGTTAGGTAAGCAGGAGCTAAACCATTAAGGGCCTTATAGGCAAGTAATAATATTTGTAACTGATATGGAATTTAACAGGTAGCCAGTGCAGAGACTGTAAAATTGGGGGTAATATGATCATATTGCTTGACCTGGTAAGGACTCTAGCCGCTGAATTTTGGACTATATGGTAGATTGTTTATTGAAGATGCAGGGCAACCACCAACAGTGCATTACAATAGTCCAGTCTAAAGACCATGAATGCACAAACTAGCTTTTCTGCATCAGAAACACTGTAACTTGGCAATGTTTCTAAGATGGAAGAATGCGTTTTTGTAACATGGGAAATATGATTTTCAAAAGACAAGTTGCTATCTAATATAACACCCAGATTTTTGACTGTAGAGGAAATAACAGTACACCCGTCTAGTTGCAAATTATAATCTGAGAGATTCTGTGTACTGTTTTTTGATCCAATAAGTAATATCTCTGTCTTATACGAATTTAATAAGAGAAAATTATTGGTCATCCATTCTTTTACATTTTTAACACACTCCGTTAGATTAGATAATTTAGAAGTTTCATCTGGACATGTTGAGATATATAGTTGAGTATCATCGGCATAACAGTGGAAACTAATCCCGTATTTTCTAATAATATTACCAAGTGGCAACATGTATATAGAAAATAGCAGAGGACCTAGGACAGATCCTTGTGGGACTCCATATTTTACTGGTGATAATTGAGATGACTCCCCATTTAAATGAACAATGTGGTAGCGATCGGACAGGTGGCGACTGTCAGCTGTTTGGTTACATGCATTCTTTAAAATGTGTTATTTTATGCTCAGCAGAAGAAAGAAACTCATATAGGTTTGGGGTGAACTATCACTTTAAGACTTAGCTAATTCTCCTTTAGACAAAAAATGTCTGAAACTGTACCAGTGCTTGGACATTTGTGACCTTTATCCTTGATTGCTTTGCTTGCACTTTTTGCGTGCAATGTGTTACATTGTCATAATCAAAAATCTCTCTTTGATTACTTGATCACATGGAGTGATGCTTCACTTACAGATACTTACCGTAACTGAACCTTGCTCAAACCAACACATCACTCAGATGAATACTAACATCTCACATACACAGCACTATCTTCCTCCACCTCATCCTCAGCCCCATCTGTCCCTACCCTGAATCTGTGCCCCTGATGCCCTTATCTGTGCCAGCGGGGTGAGAGCCAGGCATGCCATCCATCCTCCCTGCCATGTGGGTTATAAACCTCCGGCAAATGCTGCCAGGACTGTCTCCTGAGGGAAGCATTTGAATGGCCACTGTACAGGAAGTGTAATTTACAGTGCTGCTCTGATTCATTTGACTTAATTTTAATATTCAGAGTAGCAAAATGTATTTTACAGAGATGGATTATTTAATCTCAAAAATAGGTGAACTGTGCTATGGCTTTGATTAGGAGGTCTGGCGCACTTGTTAGAGCTTGTTAGAATTGCAGATTTTTACTTGCTGTTTAATTTTTTACCATAAGGTTTCATACAGTGATGTTTGTATTCAGCCGGCAGTTGTTTGAAATAATCCTCATTCATTAATGCCTCTCTGAGGCTAAGTTTCTTTAAAATTTACTAATATTGCGTCATCCAAATATTTATTTACTTAGTTTACTAAGTCTACTTTTTAGACAGGATAGAGGAGATGCTACTGGTTTTAGACTGCATGGAATCCAGGATTCAGGAGGCTCTGTTTTGGAAATAAGACATTATTTGAAATCTTATTAACATTATTCTTACAAAAACATTCTGTGGACTGTGGATATACCATGGTACAGTGAGGATGCCAGATGGTAATAGAATGATATATAGCCTACTGAACGATAACTTTTCAATTTTGATATGTACGGTACATGACTCTTCAGTATTCAGTCATTTTGATCATTATTATTTATTTATTTTTCATGGAACCAAAAAATTCGTTGAATTTCCAAATTGCTCTTTTTCATTTTACAAAAATGACAGTCAATTAGGATGGATTCTGTCAAAAGTTTAAAAGCACAAACAAACAAATAAATAAAATCACAGAAATATCCCAAACGAGCCATATAGGTAAATGATGACAGAGTTTCCATTTTTGGGCGGACTATTACTTTAAACAACTGTTACTCTCCAGTGTTGTTATTGTTAACTAACAGAAATTATTTTTTAAAAACTTGAAAATGAAGCTGAAATAAAATGAAATACAAATATATTAGATGGAAAGCTTACACTTAAACATGCAAACAAAAATTATAAATATTGAAAACAAACAATTGAAATAAAGTTTAAGTACTACCATTAAGTAATGATAATTAAAATATAAAAAAATAATTTAATGAAAATTACAAAGCAAAAAAAACACATTTACTAAAACATGACCTAAAATTAAAATAAAAGCCAAACGCTAATTAATTAATATTAATAAATACTATAATTTTTATTATGTATTATATTAATAATCAGATCTAAACAGTAATACTAAAATAACACTGTTATTCTCAGGTCTATGGACACTCAGATTTCCTTTTACGCTGTTGCTTCAAACTGCTACCACTAGATAGAGCCAGGTGTCTGTAGACTACAACGCTAATGGACATCAACACTTCACACGCACTACAAAGAGTAACAGGTGTCTCACAGTTTTCTGAGCCATAACCAAATATGCTTTCACCTTCACAACAGAGAAAATGCATTTTAGCTCTTTGATATTTTTGTGACCAGTTAAAAAGGAAACCATCTATAGATTGTTGCAAAATAAGCAGGGATGCTAGTTAGAGTGAGCTTGTACTACGTCACATCAAAAAAGAATGACAAGATATTAAACATTCATATTTTTCTCTTGAATAATTCAACATGCTTAGTGTGATGTGATATCCTGGTCATACTGCATAAACATTTACTTGGCTTGGATTTGCCATTCTTACTGTATATCTGGTATTTTGTAAATTCACAGTGCAATCAGCCTTTTTAAATAAGTATATGTTTAGGAATGATGTAGAGTGATCACGTACAATAATTAATATCCTCTTTCATGTTGTTGTTCATAGTCCTCCTGTTGCCCTATGTAATTATGAATTTCTGAATCACTGCATAGGAAACAAGATTGTGTGGCATCAACCTAAATCAAACAAACACGCATTTATATATTTTCGCTGATTTTTCTGCTGTCCTCCAACTGACGATCAGTTGTTGTACACTAAAATAAAACTGAGATTATTTTCTGAATATGCGATTTATATAAGCTTGAGTTATGGTTTCAGCCCAGTCGTTTGAGATGAGGAGAAGACGAGGCTGTTGCTAGGTAACAGGGCACAGAAAACACTAGCCAAATCGCTTGAATTAGGGCTCGGTTGAAATACTGCACTGATCCCATAGATGGGCTTTATTTAGTCTATGTGAGTTGTGATCAAGTGCTCTCGTCTGGGCTTTGTGTTGCCGGTGCTTTTGTGGTGACATTTCTAAGGTGATTATTTCAAATGCAACCCAGGCTCATTGTGCATGAAACGGGATGTGAGAAAGTGTGTCACGTCACTAGACTGGCCAGGACAGGGTATGTTTTTTCCTGCTGAAACTGTATTTCTCCAATTTAAGTGACATTTTGGAAGATGTTTAATGTTACAGATACCTTATACATTTTAGTTTATGACGTCTGAAAGAAACAAGGGGGCTTTAAAGAGCTAATTTGTGACGTTTATTGTTGATAAAAAAGACGAACGATAATTAAGTCAGTAAAACACATGCACTGTTGCAATAAACATGATAAGATGCTTCTGGTTTAGAGGCACTCCAGTTGTGTTTCATATTTTGCAGCCTCTCATTTCAAATCCCATTTGAGCTGAACAATTAAAAACAGGAGACAATCTGTCGACAAATATAATGGATTAACTATCCATTTGTTTATGGTCCGTTTGTACCATAAAAGAAATGAAATCTCTGCCCTATTTTCTGGCATTTTCACCTTTATTATGATAGGACAGATCAGAGCGAAGTGGGAGAGAGATGGGGACTGGGATCGGTCCGCAAGTCGGGATTCGAACTTGTGACGCCTGTAGCGCAACGGTGATGTATTTTGGTTCGCTGCCCAAAAAGCTATCGCCGCCAACAGCTCTGCCCTTTTTAAAGGATTAGTTCACTTCCAGAATAAAAATGTCCTTATAATTTACTCAACCCTGTGTCATCCAAAATGTCTTTCTCTCTTCTTGAGGAAAACATTCCAGGATTTTTCTCCTTATAGTGGAATTCAATGGGAGCCAACGGGTTGAACGTCCGAATTGCAGTTTCAATGCAGCTTCAAAGTGCTCTACACAATCCCAGCCGAGGAATAAAGGTCTTATCTGGCGAAAAATGTAAAACTAGATACTTTTTAACCACAAATGCTCATCTTGCACTAGCTCGACTTCTAGAATATAAATTATCATGACATTTTTATTCTGGAAGTGAACTAATGAAAATACAGAGGAGTTTGTTTCTTCATCGGAACAGATTTGGAGAAATTTAGTGTTACTTCACTTATAGATCCTCTGCGGCAAATGGGTGCCGTCAGAAAGAGAGTCCAAACAGCTGATAAAAACATCATAATACACAAGTAATCCACACGACTCCAGTCCATCAATTAACATCTTGTAAAAAATCTGTATGTTTGTAAGAAACAAATTCATCAGTAAGGTGTTTTTTAACTTCAAACCATTCCTAAGGCTAAAATAGAGTTCCTCTATCCATAATACTGCTTTCTCCAGTAAAAAAAAAAGTAATCTTGTCTGAATCAGGAGAGAAATATGCACAGATCAACACTGTTTACAAGCGGAAACCGTCCAGAACTATTCTAAACAAGTATGTCAGTTGATCTTGATGTGACAGGACAACAGCAAATTGACTTTTTCACTGGAGGAAGCGTTGGATTATGAACTCAATAATGGACTTTACAAACATGCAGACTGGAGTTGTGTTGACTATTTGTGGGATAGTAACTAGTAAACTATTAGTAAACTATCCCTGTAAGAACTAGTGTTTGCTCTGGAAGGATGATTCACAATCGAGGTAGGCTATATATCTAGATTTCATTTGGAAGTTGCCTTGTAAGTGAGTGTGTAAATCCTGCAGTTTGGACATTTGGATTGCCTATAGCACATACAGCATGTCTCTGAGTGTGACAGTGGAATGTACATATAAGACTACGGCTGTGAAAGGTGTCTTTTTGTTGAGTGAACATTGTGCATCCAACAACAGGAGGGACAAATGAGAAATTCAACAGTGTACAGTCACCATGGAGACCACTATTAGGATGACAAGGACACTACATTATGTGGGAGCGGAGATGTCTTTGAATTAGTTGGGAATAAAATACAAAGCTTAAACAGAGAGGTCAGGGTCTGCTGATTTACCTTGGCTTGAGGTACTATTAGAACTGTCAAATGAATTGTGTTTTCTGTGATCAAACACAGACCCGTTGGACAGAAGTAGGAGGAGGGAGAGAGAAAGACAAACACAGAGAGACAATTACCAGTCTAGACATTACGTATTTTAAATGATTTATTTTATGATCAAGTTTATGAAATGGCTTATGAAAGGCAGTGGGAATCGATTGTTTTTCTTGTATCACTCTGACATTGGAAAACAGCAACAAACAGCCAGCATTTTTTGTTTTGGCATATTTGACTTATATCTGTTTATTTGTTCATAATGTCTACAGCTACGTCTGAACTCATTTTACTCACAAGGCTTCACTATGTAGTGAAAATTGAATGAGTAAACAAACAAGTGGTTTCAAACACAGTATAATGAAAATATCCTCTGATTTTGAAAGACCAATTTTCTTTGCTTTCCTCTTACAGAGCTTACAACAAAAAGGAAAAAATAAATAAAATAGTTCAAATTAATACAATAAATAAAAATAAATAAATAAATAAATAGCTATATATGTGTTATTTTGTTTATATAAGTATTATAACATTGAGATGATAGTTTTTGTTAATATTTTGAATTGGATTTTCAGCTTTCATGTTAATTTTCGTTAAAGTTTTAGTAATTTTGTTGTCTTTGTCACTTTTATTAGTTTTTGTTGTTTTAAATATGATTATATCGTTTTTATTCATTTTAATTTCAGTTTTAGTTTTATTTATTTTAATATATCAAGTTAAACTAAATGAAAATATGAAATGATTTCAGTAAAGTTTGACATCAACAAGTTGCCAACCTACCTGTAATAACGTGATTCTCTAGTAAGCATAAAACACATAGCACAAAGAAATATTGCATCATATTAAACTTTTTAAATGTATTTTTATCAATATAAAACGAAATATGTTTATAATGTCCGCTTAGGATTTTTGTTTATTTATTTATTTATTTACGGAGCTCTGTGCAATGCATTCTGGGACTGCACTCTCTGTAAACAATACATTTGATTCTGCCGAATTCGGCCAAAATAAGGTATCTTAAGAGGCAACGTAATTAAGTAGACTACCTTGATGACTATGACTAGGTTTTGGAACAGAGCAACAGTTCCTCTGTCAGCACAGTCAGGCCGACTGCTGCTCTGACCACTCCCATGCTTTCCATAAACCTTATTCAACAGAATATAATGAAAACGTGTTGACATCTGATGAATGCGTATGCTACAGTACTTCCTCCCTGCTTCTTTCGTTCTACCATTGTCTTTTTCTCTCTCTGACACACTTTCTCTCATTCTGTCACCCTTGCACACACACACACACACACACACACATGCTCTTTTTTTCCATCGCCTCCATGGAGCACAACTGTACTTTCACATTCTGAGTAATTGGCTGTTGAGGATGGACACTGGCAGCTCACTGTGTGTGTGTGTGTGTGTGTGTGTGTTTGCGGTTTTATTTATAGTAGACCTCAATATAGGGTACCTGTTTAAGTGTACTACTTCGCCTACTCATCTCAGCTGATATAAGTATACACTACCCAGATGTATCTGTAATTGGGACAAGAATCACCGTGTTCCACACAAGCACACCCTGAAGGCTATTGAAGATCATTAAAGTCATCAAACAGGAAGCCGTCAACTGTATTTGACATTTTCATCATCTGTGCTTCCTAAATCATTCGTTTCTATTCACTTTTGAGGGAGAGAGAGGAGACACATCTTTTCATTCATATTTCGGTGCTGTTTTGCGATAATAACCTCAATCTGGAATGATCTACTGGGTCAATGGACTATTGCAGTTTCCATCATCATTTTTATTAGCCGCATCCTCTGCGTGAGATCTCTCACTTTGCAGTTGACTATTATTAGCAGGTCCTTTCGGGCCCTTAAACTGTTCTGCTCATTAATTTTAAGCAGATTAAGTGACATCACGGAATGCCTCACTGTATCTCCTCACATTTTGTTGAGTGCGGTTATTCGCTATAGATAGTTTCTAATTTGGTTTCTTTAATTCTCTGTGCAATTCTGTTTTTATCTGTAGTGAGGTAGAGGTGCTGTACTTCTTAAAATTAGAATTAGTTCTTCTTTATCTTCTTTTTTAATGGCCCAATTGGGAAAGGAAGTGGTGATAACCTTTTATTGCTGTTTTTATCGCCTCTTCAACAAATGTAAAATTCAGTTTCATCTGTTGCATGGTATTATTTTAAGGGCCCAATATGTGAAAAAAAGAAAATGGTAAAATATCTAGGCTAATTTACTAATCTAGTATGACAAAAAACAAAAAAACAGACACTTGTAAAATACGTTTTTTCAAATAATGATGTGCCGTGTTTCAGAAGGTTTAGTTCAGGGTGATTTAAAGACAAATGCATCCTGCATTACATCTGCACAAACATCTTCGAACTCTGACAGCTTTGTTCCACTGATCCCGTCTTGTCTTGTTTCTTTCTGACAATTTGTGTCGTTACCAGGCCAAGAAGTACATTCTCTCGCACAAGCCTGTCAGTAGAGCTTGCCTTGCACTCTGCCTTGGAAGAGTGAGTTTTAAACACCAATTATCTCTGAGCTCAAAGTCAACTGAACAAGCTGCTCCCAGAATAGAGAGGCTTACACGTGGTACAGGTGTCTGTTATATGAGTGAAAAAAGATGTTACAGTGCTTGAAATTGATATCCCTCAAACATTCGGAGTTTTCTTTAGTTGACGTGTAAACTGAAACATTGAGGACGGGACTTTTTATTCATATTTTATTGAGGGAGAGATAAATAAAAGGGCGTAGTGACGTCAGCGGGAGAAAACGCGTTTCAGAGACCGAGCGAGTTATTGCTTTTTATTTCTTCCTTTATATTTTGCAATAGCGTGAACCGAAGAATAGTTCACGTAGGCTTTTTTTTTTTAAGAAAATAAATTGTCATTTTGATTTCAAGCTAATTTTTTTTTTTATGTAACTACGTAAAAGAAAGTCTTAAACGAGAAGACGTTTTAAAGATATTTTAGTCCTGCGGCTGGTTAATGTAGTGAACGGTTCAAACATGCTTTCACTCCCTTTTGTAATCGCTCGTTGATTGACAAAACTTGAATATTGACGCTATATCCTAGCCTATTGTTTAAGAAAAACAAAGCAACCTATTCGAATCGTATTTGCATGTCTATAGAGGTTATTTGTCTCGCTTTCAGATGAATTTGCGCACTGTGTCGTTTGGAGAGGCAGCACGCGCTCAGACACATTCGCGCTGTGCATGGTGAGGGGTGGCCAGGCGCGAGAGCCAACCTAAAACAAACCACATCCGCGCCTCACAGCACACACAGTGAAGATGGAGCTTGTTGAACACTGTCGTTGACGCGTGGAAAGATTCAAAAAGATACCAAAAAAAATACCCCGTTTAAATTAAGTAAGTGAGATGGAAGGGTGACGAAGGAGGTCAAAACAGACCCGGAGGGATTTAAAAACGATGACTTTTTAGTTTTACCACGGTGTAACTTAGCCAACTACTGAAAGTGGGAGCTGATTTCTACTGTTCCTCAGAAAAGAGTTTGCTCCCCTCCTGTTAAAAAGAACATCTTCATGGGATGTACGACTGGATATTCGGATTATAAACGGTTTTGTTCCCCATTTTGCTTTCAGGTAATGTTACTTTTGGTGTTTTGGCGTTTGTAGGGATGTATGTTGGAGTAAGCTACGTGTTGCGCGTGCTTGGGGGGTTTAACGGTCGTTTAATAACTCGTCGTTTGTCATAGCAGGGAAACTCTTGCAGTTTGGATGCTTGCTTGCAGTTCACTGTGTGGAAGTAAACGTACTTTTTTTGCACCTGGCTTAGATTTCTCTGTTTTTGCTCCACACAGAATGGCTCGCTTCGGAGACGATGTTCCTGGTCTGCTGGGAGCCGGGGATGGGGGTTCGGAGCGCAGTCGGAACCGGGATGCACCGGCGGTATCCACAGGTGGAGTTTCACCAGCCTTCAAACAGACCAAAGCGCAACGAGCCCGAACCATGGCTCTGTACAACCCCATTCCGGTCCGACAGAACTGCTTCACCGTCAACAGATCGCTCTTCATCTTTGGAGAGGACAACATCGTTAGGAAGTATGCTAAGAAGATCATAGAATGGCCATATCCTTTTGTCTAAACGGTAAAACACGCCCTGCCCCCTAAAACACACGCCTAGATGTGCTGCCAACACGTCTTTTCAAAAGCGCACGCAACTCCTGTCTTCATTTCTGCTGATCTGAAACTTATTGGTTAAATTTGTTACAGTCTCCTCAAAATCTCGACTTTAATTGGAGATCACTGGCTTAACTATGGGCATTAAAGAAACTTTAGGGTCATAGTACTTTAAGACAAAAAAAAAACAAAAAAACCCTGTAATAAAAAAATGACTATTAGTTAAAAAAAACAAATCGTACAACAGGTGTATTCAAGTCTTTTTTTGTATTTTGTATTTATAAAAAATGACATCTATAAGTTAGTAAGAAATGCATATTCAAAATGGAATTCATACTAACAATGACTTTATAAATACAATTTAATATTTTGTGGGGCATAACGTAAAAAATATAGAACTCTCTCTCTCTCTCTATATATATATATATGAATATTGCATAAAAATAGGCTAAAAAGAAAAATGAATGAAGCCTTTTTTTTTTTTTTTTAAATATATTAATAATTCAACGACGCTGTCTGCCAGTCAACTTTGTTTGTATACTCACATGCCTTCAACACCATTAGACTAGTTTTTAGTTATTACATTGATTTTTTTTAAGACAATTATATAAATGTTTTTTTTTTCAATATTACATTGCTAAGAATCTGAAGCATGTTTTAAATAAATTTTTTCAAAGATTTATTTTTTAATAATCTCTTTCTCAGTGACCCACTAACAGTGATTTGCATGTGCAAGATCTTCTGACAGGTTTGTGCGTGAGATTGTACTCATTGACCTGGTAATGACACCAAAGTAAAAAATGATGTATTCTGTTGTATTGAAGTTTCAAAACACTTCTTGTTTTACACTACATAATTCATTGAACTGAATTCAGGACCATGGACAGAGACCATGGACATGAATGTTCCACTATGTTTTCAAACTCAGAAAAAAGCAATAGCTTACATCAGGAGCAGGGCTTTATAATTCAGGGTTAAGAATAGTATGTTTTAGCATTCCAAATTACAGTCTGTGCATAAGTGTCTTCTATTGATGATGAGGTTTATGTTTTGTTATGAGCTCTCTTTGTAATTGATGCGCTGTCAAGATGGTTCCTGATGATGAAGAGACATATAAACAATCGTTGATGATTTTGTCAGAAGAGGGAGAAGAGATCTACAACATAATCCTCACAGGAGGTGTTTGGACGCATGTCATTGATTACAGACTTCAAAGTGCAACGGTGTGATTAAAAAAAGCCTTCTCTATGATGCAAATGAGATGAGTCAGTGACAGGAGATGATAGGCCCATCGACCATAGTTGTCGCACTACTGGAACAATTGTTGGGTTTTCATTTGCCCTTTTTTAATGCCACAGCAGACTATCCAGACATGACTGTGTGGCTGAGCATTTACTTAAGTTAGGCAGAGATCAGTGACTAACTGTAAAGGATCAGTAAAAGCCTTGCTGTAATCCAGTTATTACAGAGTTTGCTGGTTTAAAGCAATAGTGTTTGAGATTTAAAGTCATTTTAGGGAAAAGTAAGAGTGTTGTTTGAAAGCCATTGTCAGGTGGAACACAGTATGTACTTATGTAGATATTACAAGGTTTCTATGGGACTTAAAAAGTCTTAATTAGCCGTTCAACAAATTAAGGCCTTAAAAAGGTCAGAGCAAAAAGTCCTGATATTGCTAAAATGTAATAATGTTGTCTTGTTTCCCAATACAAATATCCTAAACATCCTTAAATCAAGATACATTTACTTGACATGCAAAATGAAAATAATATGTTTTTTGAGAAATATATCAAAATTAAGTGAGCTTATGCTTAAAACATGAGCAAATATTTGTCAGTGGGGTATGGAACTTGTTCTTGGTTTAATCATAACTTAATTTTGATGAATTTCACAGAAAACAAGACTCATTATCTTATGTAATTTGCTTAAGGAAATGTATTTTAAGAATTTTTAAACATTTGCACTGGAAGATTTAAGAATATTTTAACATTTTCATTAGAAAAACAAGAAAAAATACTAAGGAAGAGTATCACTTGCAGTGTGATCAGAAGGTACAGTAAAAGTTATACCCATATTCTAGTGAAAAAAGGGGCTGTAGCATTCATTCCCTTATGCAAAACCTTCAATACCCATAATGCACCTTTGCACTTTTTGGTGCCACCCATCTGTTGATCCAATTGCCTGTGGGTGGGAATACAAAAATGCAGAAGTTTGATCTCTAGTTTAAATAAGAGCTCTGGAGCTGTCAAAAGTTCTCTGGTTGACGTGTTTTGCATCATCAGGGAGACTATTGGTGACAAATAAATGGGGATATCGTCCGAAGTGCATGTACATGGGGGAGGAACATGGGATTCAGCCGTCCCATTTGTGTTTCATTTAATCCGATACTACTAGTACTAGTAACAATACAAAACTGGTTGAAAATTGGCAGACCTACACTTTTAACATCCAAAAATATATGTACTGTATGGTTATTTGTTTATTTATGTTTTAAAAAGTTCTCTTTGAGTGACATTTAATTCCTTTGTAAACTGAGACACAGCAGCGCCTGGCTTGGTCTCCACCAACTTCGGAGTCTAAACACACATCTAAATCCAAATCTTATGCAACATCTCACTTCCGCCGTGTCGAGAGTGCGTTGTCTTAAAATGGTGTGGGACCATCTCGAACCTTACACGAAGGTGTATTTCCACAACCTGAATAGTAGACTTTCAATAAGTGTGTACACGTGTATGTGGGGTCCCTTGAGTTTTCAGCTGACTCCAATCCTTGCCTTGTGTTGAATGTCATTCCTGTTGTTTTGAATGCCATGAAGGAAGCATGACATTCGAGCGGGTGCATGCTGTGATCATGTGACAAAAGGTTTGGTTGTTTATTGATGCCTGTTGTAAGACAGTAACATCCTTAATGTTAAAAGCTGTTCAGCAATCTAATGGAAAGAAGGGAGGTGGGTGGGTAATTTTGAAGCTTTGGGAGTTGCGTTTCCTCTTTCATTTGTGACAGCGTGACTCAGAATGTGTGTGTGCGCCTGCATGGTAAATTCAATTATAGCATCTATCTAGTCTCGGCTCTCTCATGTACCTAATGGCTCACTTGCGACATAATGCAAGTGTCAGTGTCAGCGATCACTTTAGGTAGATTTTAAGCATATGGTCACACATCTCTCGCTCTTGGACCGAGAGCTTCAGGGGACTAAAGAGACGGAGGCTCTGCTAATGGTACTGTAATGACTTGCAATTGCCCCAAAATAAATGCAAGAGTCTGTTCCTCAGAGAAAGGAGCAAACTACATCCCTATGGGAGTGATTCTCAAGTGTATTACAAGAAAAGATCAAGAGCGTAATTAAATATATGTTGTAGATTCATTATGTTTTGGATTAGGAGTCATTAATTTCCAATGGTAATAAGTTGGCAGTTTTTTATGACATTAGAGCTGTTCACACTCGTGTGAGGAATTGCTTATAAGAGTTTTGTTTCAAAACCCAGCAAACTGCCTATGGAGGGAACACTTTAATGCATCGCAAGTGCGGCACTGAGAACAAGAGTGTTCTAAAAGGTAGGTGTCTTAATTATGCTACCTCTTAAGGTACCTCGTTTTGATCAAGGTTTCTAAGGTTACCATCACATATATCCTTCAGGTACAAGGCAATCCCATAATGCATTGTTTGAAACTGTGAAATTCAAGGGTGAAAGAAATATTGATTAGAAATATTAGAAACATTAGAAACATTGTTATTGCCCAACTCTATTGAGATCAATTGTAAGTCAAGTGTTTGTGCAGCATGAAGAGATGTTGGCTACTGTATATAGGTGTTCCAAATCACTCACTTAAAGGTGGGGTAAGCGATTTTTCAAAAACGCTTTAGAAAACTGATTCGGGCCGAGTAGCATAACAAACTTGTAGCCAATCAGCAGTAAGGGGCGTGTCTACTCATGATGAGGAGGAGAAAGAGTTCAGTGCACAGGACAGACATTAGCTGAGCCGAGTGACAGAAAGATAGAGATGGCGGATAAAAAAACAAAAGAGGAAATCGTCTGCGGAACAAAAGAAGGCTTAAGGCAAGAAGTAGGACCCGTGTAAATATCGGATTAGCTTTCCAGCACTGGAGAGAACTCAATGAGCGGAAGGCCTGCGATCGGACGCCAGTGTTGCTTTGTTTTTTCTTGATAGGTGAGTAACACCGTGTGTGCGCCGCAGCAGCTGAAGTCTGTCTAGTACACTGGATGCGACAAAGTGACCATTGAAAATCATTTGAAATTTGTGTCTATACGTCATAAATAGAACGCAGCAGCGTTTTTCTGTCGGGGATTTGTCGTGTCGTGCCGCACCGCATCCAGTGTAGACATAGCTATTTACAGGTGCATCGCAATAAATTAGAATGTCGTGGAAAAGTCATTTATTTCAGTAATTCCAACTCAAATTGTGAAACTCGTGTATTAAATAATTCAATGCACACAGACTGAAGTAGACTTTAAGTCTTTGGTTCTTTTATTGTGATGATTTTGGCTCACATTTATCAAAAACCCACCTATTCACTATCTCAGCAAATTAGAATACTTCATAAGACCAATAAAACATTTTTAGTGAATTGTTGGCTTTTTGGAAAGTATGTTCATTTACTGTACGTGTGCTCAATACTTGGTAGGGGCTCCTTTGCTTTAATTACTGCCTCAATTCGGCGTGGTATGGAGGTGATCAGTTTGTGGCACTGCTGAGGTGGTATCGAAGCTCATGTTTCTTTGACAGTGGCCTTCAGCTCTCCTTTTTTTTTTTGGTCTCTTGTTTCTCATTTTTCCTCTTGACAATACCCCATAAATTTTTCTATGGGGTTCAGGTCTGGTGAGTTTTTTCTGGCCAGTCAAGCACACCAACACCATGGTCCTTTAACCACTTTTGGTGCTTTAGGCAGTGTGGGCAGGTCCCAAATCCTGCTGGAATGAAATCAGCATCTGCAAAAAGCTGGTCAGCAGAAGGAAGCATGAAGTGCTGCAAAATTTATTGGTAAACGGGTGCAGTGACGTTGGTTTTCAAAAAACATAATGGACCAACACCAGCAGATGACATTCTTCACAGACTGTGGAAACTTAACACTGACTTCAAGCAACTTGGGCTATGAGCTTCTCCACCTTTCCTCCAGACTCTAGGACCTTGGTTTTTCCAAATGAAATACAAAACTTGCTCTCCTCTGAAAAGAGGACTTTGGAACACTGGGCAACAGTCCAGTTCTTTTTCTCCACAGCTCAGGTAAGACGCTTCTGACGTTGTCTGTTTTTCAGGAGTGGCTTAACAAGAGGAATCCGACAACTGTAGCCAAATTCCTTGACACGTCTGTGTGTGGTGGCTCTTGATGCCTTGACCCCAGCCTTCAATTCTTGAATCTATTTTGCTTGACAATCCTCATAAGGCTGCGGTTTTCTCGGTTGGTTGTGCATCTTTTTCCTTCCACACTTTTTCCTTCCACGCAACTTTCTGTTAACATGCTTGGATACAACACTCTGTAAACAGCCAGCTTCTTTGGCAATTAATGTTTGTGGCTTACCTTCCTTGTGAGGGGTGTCAATGATTGTCTTCTGGACAACTGTCAGATCAGCAGTCTTCCTCATGATTGTGTAGACTAGTGAACCAAACTGAGAGACCATTTTGAAATGCTCAGGAAACCTTTGCAGGTGTTTTGAGTTATTAGCTGATTGGCATGTCACCATATTCTAATTGGTTGAGATAGTGAATTGGTGGGTTTTTGTTAAATGTGAGCCAAAATCACAATTAAAAGAACCAAAGACTTAAACTACTCAGTCTGTGTGCATTTAATTTATTTAATACACGAGTTTCACATTTGAGTTGAATTACTGCAATAAATTACTTTTCCACGACATTCTAACTTATTGAGATGCTCCTGTATATATATCTATGGTGTAGACAGCATCACTGATTATAATGAGTTCTATAGTATTTTGTCGCGCCGCGCCACGCGCGTCCGGTGTAGACACGGTGTAACATTGGTTTTGCTTTGTTTCACAGAACTAATTGTTGCCTGGGTTGTGTACTTATGTGTGGGGCGGAGCTATCAAATAGGGGCGAGACCCTTTTGAGGTATAGGGCGTGTTTGTTTTGGTGATTTCAAACATCAACATTGGCTACCAGAAATCGCTTACCCCACCTTTAAGAAGTTTCATGATGTTTAGGATGCTGCTTTAGAAGCTCACTAGGTTTTGGAAAATCTCTTCTGGCATATTTGTATGCTTTATATGAATGTGTGACTGAGCACTGTGCATGATTTTTTTTTTCTCAAATACATGTATTGCAACACGTATTTTGAAATACAATGTAATGAACATGAATGTGTGAATAGGTTCATATGTCTAACCCACATACTGTATGCATTTCTGTTGCAAGCATCCTAAATGGATGGTTCTTGTTGTAGCATGTTGCACTGTATGACAGCTGTGGCAGACCAGGAAAAGTATTACCTCCTGCCATGTCTCATAATTATAATGCAGCTGAACAATGTAGGGAACAGCTGTTGAAAAGAAGACTTTTCTAGGTGCATTTCGCTGTCAAACAAAGACATTGTGACCTTCCCAAGGGCAAAATAGCTCCCATGCTAATCTGTCAAGTTCTTTTTGAGTGTTTTTCTAGATGCTGATTACATCAGTCAAGATGTCATCAGGATGCTAGTGTTTATGTTGTTATGGTTTCCACAAGGTTACATTGAAGCTATTACTTGGTGTTTGCTCCTCTGAGAGAGAAAAAAAACATTATTTTTGACAAAAATAAAGTTGAATCTCCATGAGTCAAACACACTTTAAAAAAGTCCATCTTGCTCCAATTTAGATGCATGCATGTCTCCTACACAGTGTTCATTTGTATGGGAGGAACAGTCAGCTTTTGCATGTGATAGTATTGGATGCTGCCCAATTTTGCTAATCTTATTTCATTTTAGTAATGAACTTTCCTTTTTTAGATTTACTAATGTGATACATCATGGGATTTTATCAGAGCAGTAAGTTTTAATTGTAGACTCTTTAAATATATCTGAAATCATTGGCTTTTCAAAAGGATTATTAAAGCTTAAGCTTGTCAACATGGATTTGTGTTATATCATTAGTAAATTTATAATAGATTTTTAATTAATTAATTTATTTAGCAACCAGTGTGTCTTAACCAGGTGCGACACGGCACGTTTCCATCAACAAGTGATTTGTCTGTTCACACCGAAAGCAAAGATACATGAAAGAAGGTGACGTTAACAACCAATCAGAAGATATTTAATGTTTTATACACTGTTATGAGGAGATTTTGGACCAATGAAATCAAATTGAGTGGTGTGGCACATCAGGAATAAAAACAAATAACAAAATGTTCTGTTGCCATATGGACTGAAAAATTGATTTTTAATTAGAATTTTTACATTTAATAAATTAAATATAATTTTTAAAATTACATTTTGAATTGTATTTGTCTTTTGTAAATTAAATCATAATAGATAGCAAATTTATGAAAAAAGACACACCTCTCCTCATATGTACACACATAGCCTGTGGCATAACCAAAGGTCACACCGGTTTGCAAAACAGCATGTTCACGAGCCCTGAGTGGTGCAGCATCGACAACCTGTGTGTGAGAGCGGTAATTTAGGAAGGCTTTGTTTGAAGTGCCGCTCGACGTGTGATTTGAGCTCAAGCTGATGGAGTGCTGGGAGGAGGGACAGAGATGTGTCTGGAGAGAAATGCAGTCATTTGGTTAATTGGAAAACTTACAGATGGAGTCATTAAGGACGAACATGTTTGTTAGGGTGTGGGTGTGTAGGCAGTGAATGTCGCAGAGGGGTGGAAGCATGTGTTGTTGCTTCTGTTAGTGATGCACATGGGAAGGAGATCATCAGGTGATGTCATTATTTGGCATCTCGATTCCTGAAGTGGGCTGGTTTGGCCACGAGGTCAGGTGGACAGGTCGGTTGTGGTGGGTCGATGGCATCTGCGGGAAGGACAGGGGCTTAAAGAAGCGAGTGGGGTGCTTTGCTGCTCGGCCGGTGGGGAAGCCGCAGCTGTTCGCCCCTCTGATCCCCACTGTTTGGCTGAGGGAGGAAGTACCCCACCGTGCCCATACTTACTCAATAATTGATCCTGTCAATCCTAGGCCCTAGGCCTCCCTCCAGTGAACAGGAGAGAGAGAAACAGAGGATGCAGTGGGAGGTGTTAAGGATCTCTTCATTTGCCTTAATCAGGTTTGGAAAATCACCTGATGAATGAGAGTTCTAAATTCAAATCAAATGAATCCTGTTTGCTTTCCTAAATCATGTTCCTGGTCTTATCGTGCCTGGTCTTAATATTCTAAAGAAAGAAAATTTGCATTTTGCTTATTATTATTAAAGAAAGAAAGTTTGTGAAATGTTTATTGAGCACCATATCAGCATATTAGAATGATTAACGAAGGATCATGTGACACTGAAGCTCAGAGTGCCAATGAGAGTTCACTGTGGGCTTCTCAGAATGATGATGCAGAAAACTATTTTTCCACGCATTTATTCTTTGTATATCTCCTAATCACTTTCTCTCTCTCTCATGCTCCAAGCTTTCATTGGATTGAAATGCAATTCATTCTTTTTGCTCATTGAAAAGCACTTTGAACTGTATCACATTCCACTGCCACTACTTGCACTGCTATTTTGAAATATATTCCAGCAAAATGTAGAAATAGACTGAGAAAGCTTGGAAAAGAGAGAATTTGCTGATAAAGTCGCTGAAGGTAATGACGATACCTGTGATCCTGTGGCTGGACTATTCAATATTGCCAAATTTCCTGAACTTATTTAGAGCTTATTTGAAGAAATATTGAGTATCGTGTTTTGTGGTGGGTACATTGAAAGGATGTTTGTGTAGTCAGTATTGATTGTACGAATGCATTCAGCAGCATGTAGAGAACACTGATGGCTCAGAGACCATATTAACTCTGAGTACTGACTTATGGCAGACAGGAGAGAGCCTGTTGCCACGGATACCATTCTCTCTCTCTCTCTCTGTCTCTCTATTGGTCTTTCTCAGATTGCAATGGCTGTAGTCTCTCTTTCTCTCTATGTTCCTCTCACACTCTTTTGCTTCTAATAAAAGCTAAAATAATGTATCCATGTATTAAGTTACCAGCAACATGTTTTTTTAAACAAATACTGTGAGAAATGGCAATTATAGCAAAAAATGGGAATTATAGCCAAAAACATATCAAAACAGCAAATTGTAGCAAAGGGATGTCAGATTCGTTTTAGATAAAGAGCCGTACTGTAGGGGAAAAAAGTCACTTTTTGCATTAAAAAAATTATTCAATGTATTAAACCCATGCAGAGCATGTGCACAAGATACTTTCATTTTGAAGATTATACAGCCTTTTTAGAACACTATTACTTTTGAAATGATTCTCTTTGTATTTATAACATTCTTTTATTTAACTAAACATGTACTGTCTATTTTACCAAAACATATGTTGATTTTACTGTTTATGCCAATGCCAACATGTTGCTATTATGCTACTAGAACAAGAACTAAGCAAAGTCTGGGCTTAATTTAATTAACACAAACTAGGGAAAGAAAGGCACAGAAGAGAGAGAGACTTCTCCAGAGGTCTGTTCTCTAGCTGCCTGTTCTATTTGTACTGAACTCCCTCTATCTTCTCTGTGTTAAGCAGATTTGGGCTCTTTTATTTACTGTTTGTCGTCCCCACACACACTGGCAGAAATTGGCAGGTGCCTACATAGCAAAATCGTCTCAGGTTACGCATGTAACCATGGTTCCCTGAGAAAAGGGAACGAGACGCTGCGTCCTCTAGAGGGTGCTAGGGGAACGCCTTCAGTGTGACCGGTGTCTGAAGCATGAAATGAAAAAACGACATGAACTTGACGAAAATTGGCATTCGGCAGCCTATGACGTAAACATAAAGCGAATGCGGGTATAAAAAGCACACTGTGTACAACTCCATCCACTTCTTTGTGGTCTGAAGGAGGACGCATGCAAGGAATGCGAAGCATGGCAAGATACGCATCTCGTTACCTATTCTCAGGGAACGTGGTTACATGTGTAACCTGAGACGTTCCCTTTCGAAACGGAACTCCACGCTGCATCCTCCAGAGGGCGCTAGGGGAACGGTATAACAACGCTGCCATGCTGAGGGATGAGTGCCCAAAACTGGATTCCTCAAGGAACACCATCCCTGCCCCAGCCAGATCGCTTCTGCTAGGACCCGAGCCACAACCTCTACAGGCAGAATCAAAAACTCGCCAGCGCTCACCTACCAAAGTCGGAACTCTAAAAGTGGAGGTCTCAGCATAACGACTCCCCCCCCTTCTCTGAATGAAGGTAACCTGACTACATTCAACGCCAGGGTCAGTTAGTGAGGCTCAAGAGCCTACACATTAATACTGCCAAAGATGGAGCTCTGAAGAGTGGAGGCTTCAGCAGGATGACTTTCTTAAACGAGAGGAAGCCTAACAACACTCAACCCTAGTTGAGGGGCTCTTAAGAGGGGAGGTCTCAGCATAAATACTCTCTAAAGCGAGAGGAGACCTAGCTACACTCAACGCCAGAGGCAGTTAGTGAGGCTCAAAAGGGGAGAGCCTACGAACCCATATTTCTGCCTATGTGGTGCTTTGGATAGCGGAGGCTTCAGCAGGATGACTCTGTTAAAAGAGAGGAAGCCTAACGACACTTGATCCTGGTAGGGGAACTCTTTAAGAGTGGAGGTCTCAGCATAACGACTCTCTAGAATGAGAGGAGACCTGGCTACACTCAACGCCAGGGGCAGTTAGTGAGGCTCAAAAAAGGGGAGAGCCTACGAACCCATATTTCTGCCTAAGCGGTGCTCTGGAGAGCGGAGGCTTCATCAGGATGACTCTCTTAAACGAGAGGAAGCCTAATGACACTCGATCCTGGTAGGGGAGCTCTTAAGAGTGGAGGTCTCAGCATAACAACTCTCTAAAGCGAGAGGAGTCCTAGCTACACTCAACGCCAGAGGCAATTAGCGAAGCTCAAAAAGAAAGGAGCCTACGAACCCATATTCTGCCAAAGACGGAGCTCTAAAGAGCGAAGGCTTCAGCAGGATGACTCTCTTAAATGAGAGGAAGCCTAACAACACTCAGCCCTAGTAGAGAAACTCCTAAGAGTGGAGATCTCAGCATGACGACCCTCTAAAACGAGAGGAGACCCGAGTACACTCAGTGCTAGAGACAGTTAGCGTGGCTCACCAAAGAACCTACAAAGTAATATTACTGCCTAAGCGGAGCTCTGGGAGCAGAGGTCTCAGCATAATGACTCTCTAAAGTGAGAGGAGACCTAGCTACACTCAACACCAGAGGCAGTTTGTGAGGCTCAAAAGGGGAGAGCCTACGAACCCATATTTCTGCCTAAGCGGTGCTCTGGAGAGAGGAGGCTTCAGCAGGATGACTCTCTTAAACGAGAGGAAGCCTAACGACACTCGATTCTGGTAGGGAAACTCTTAAGAGTGGAGGTCTCAGCATAACGACTCTCTAAAGCGAGAGGAGACCTAGCTACACTCAACGCCAGAGGCAGCTAGTGAGGCTCAGAAAAGAAAAGAGGCTACAAACTCATATTACTGCCAAAGACGGAGTTCTAAAGAGCGGAGGCTTCAGCAGGATGACTCTCCTAAATGAGAGGCAGCCTAACAACACTCAACCCTAGTTGAGGAGCTCTTAAGAGTGGAGGTCTCAGCATAACGACTCTCTAAAGCGAGAGGAGACCTAGCTACACTCAACGCCAGAGGCAGTTAGTGAGGCTCAAAAAGGGGAGAGCCTACGAACCCATATTTCTGCCTAAGCGGTGCTCTGGAGAGCGGAGGCTTCAGCAGGATGACTCTCTTAAACGAGAGGAAGCCTAACGACACTCGATCCTGGTAGGGGAACTCTTAAGAGTGGAGGTCTCAGCATAACAACTCTCTAAAGCAAGAGGAGACCTGATTACACTCAGCGCCAGAGGCAGTTAGTGAGGCTCAAAAGAAAGAGCCTACAACTCATATTACTGCCTAAGCGGAGCTCTGGGGAGCGGAGGCTTCAGCAAGATGACTCTCTTAAACGAGAGGAAACCTAACAACGCTCAACCCTGGTAGGGGGCTCTTAAGAGTGGAGGTCTCAGCATAACGACTCTCTAAACGAGAGGAGACCTGACTACACTCAACGCTAGACACCGTTAGTGAGGATCACGATAGAGCCTACATGCTAATAGTACTGTCTAAGCGGAGCTCTAGGGAGCGGAGTACACTGCCTAACGTCTCAAAGCTGGAGTACTAAGCTAGGAGTACTGACCATGCTCCTAAGTGCCGAACAGAGCTCTAGGGAGCAAGCACTCAACATACCAACCCTCTAAAGCAAGGTGAGTGCAACCACCCATGCTTATGGATCAGCGTACTCAGTGCGAAGACCTCAAGCGAGGGGAGTACTCAAAAGCTCTACCTAAGAGCGACTTATCAAGGAGGTCCACAAGAGCCTAACAACCTAAAACAGCCACAGAGCTCTGTTGAAAAAACACTAGGAACTGCGATCTCAGCATAGCGACCCTCAAAGGAAGGGGGAGCTACCAGGCTCATGAAGAGCTGATCAGAGAGGCTCACAAAGAGCCTCAAAAACCCTGAAATAACTGCAAATTAAAATACTGGGGAGCAGAGTGCTGCTTATATTTACTCCGTTCCATCTCAAACTTAATATTCACGTCTGGCCTGAGAGGATGAGGAGGCTCAAAGGAGGCTCAACAAACCCTAACGACTCAAAAACTTGCAAAAACCATTACACCAACTTCAGGAGCCTCCTTCACCAATAATGTGATATCTCACATTATACACAGTTCTATTCTGTAAATAAAATGACCCAAAGCATTCTGAAAGAGAGCACTCCTCCGTCAGATTCCTTCCATGCCCCCGCCTACATCCCCGTGAGACGTCTGATTAACTGCCTCATCAGCCTGCGAGAACCGAAACGTGGGTAGAGGCGCTCAATCTCAAGAGATCAGCCATAGAGGGCAATTCCCCCCCCTCCCAAACCCTAAAAAAAAAAATTTTTCACACTCTCGCATGTGGCTAAATCCGTTCCGTCCTCGCGGAGCCAACCGCACACTCTGTTCAAACACTAAATTCTCTCAAGAATCAGGCAAGAACAGAACCGCCGCGAATGCATCGCATTAAGCTTGTTCAACTCCCTTGAGAGGCGAACGCGCTCGTGCAAACGCTGACAAAAAACTTGAGTACAGACCTCTGCTCTAGTAGTTCCGCGAATGCAAACAGTGAGCGCATCCTTACCCCCGTGAGTCAAACACATGTGCTTCCCGTACTTGAAGACAAAGAAGAGGATGACATTTTCCGCAGGTGCTCTTTTATACCCGCATTCGCTTTATTGTTTACATCATAGGCTGCCGCATGCCAATGTCAAATTCATTGTCGTTTTTTCATTTCATGCTTCAGACACTGGTCACGCTGAAGGCGTTCCCCTATCGCCCTCTAGAGGACGCAGCGTTGAGTTCCCTTTCGAAAGGGAACCAACATTTTTCTGTACACATCCAAATCATTGGCTGACTGTGAGCTCACAACCACCAGGGGTCCTGAAAACATCTTGTGAACTGCTGCTCTCTTCGATTTGACAGAACAAGGTATTGGTCTTCATGCACTTGTTGGCTGTGTGTGTGTGTGAGGGAGAAAGAGTGCAGATCTTTTACACATGCACACTGAAACATGATCTAGGGGTCCCACCACCATGAAAAACCTGGAAATATTAGGAAGGTATTTTAATAGTTTGGAAGTTTCTTTAGTAAATATAGATTTTATTTTTAAAGACAATCCATAGTGGTTCAGTTTGTCAGATTTGTGAGTGAATCATTCTCTCAAGTCGTTTCTTTTCAATTCAAACAGGTTCACAAATCAAATAGGCTGTTTTATTAATGTACTATTAGGACTTGAGCAAGGAACTAGGATTTTAACAATTAACTTGTTTAGTTTTTTTATGGTCAAGTACAAGTAATGACAAATGAAAAGTTTTTATATACTCAAGGACAGTATGTGCTGTTTAACTTTTCAAAGTGAGCACAGTAACAGAGTGTGATCTTGTGTTAATATGCATTCCAATGACATCAGTTGCACAATCTGTCTTAAGTATGTACTCTTCCTTAACATTCCTCCTCAACTCCGTTTGAATATATGATCCTGGCCACCATTATCGCCAACTGCATCGTCCTGGCCTTGGAGCAGCACCTGCCTGGAGAGGATAAGACACCCATGTCAAAGAGACTTGTGAGAACACGCCTACACTCTCATATATATATATATATTATTCAGACTGTAGTTTCCCCCATTGAATCACTCACCACAAGCTAATTATTCCCATTCAAAGAGTGTTTCGTTACTATTTTACTTCTGCAACATATTTCTGAGGAGTGCTTGTTTAAACGGAGACAAGTAGTGGCACTCTTACCTCAGTAAGTAAAACCTCAATTAAAGCTTAATAATGATTCAATCTTAATAATGAATTTGTTGAATAGAACATTCAAAATCTGATGAGCACCCTACCTAGATTTTCCCCCCCTTTTATAAAGGTAGCTTCTGTTGTCTTATACCCAATCCATTCTTTTTTTCAGGAAAAAACAGAGCCCTACTTTATAGGAATGTTTTGCTTTGAAGCTGGAATAAAAATCATCGCTTTGGGATTTGTATTCCACAAGGGCTCGTACCTGAGGAACGGCTGGAACGTCATGGACTTCATTGTTGTCCTAAGTGGGTGAGTAACAAGTGCTACTATCTTCTCAATGACGCTGGGTTTGCTGATTTTAAACCTTCACTGGTTATGAATTTCAGTGCATGGTTTTATTCCGCCTTTGCTTGCAGATCAGAGTTAGTCAGCTGAAGCTTTTGATAGTTTCTTTGTATTTTGCACTGTTGAAAAGGAGAGTATTTCCTTGCGGGCAACATTCTGCATTGGCAAGATGCTGCACAACACAAGGTTGTGGATTTGCTGAAATTTGCTGGACTTTTGCCTCATTTTACCTCATTAAACTCTGCTTGATTGAATCATCTGGGGAGAGTGTTAACTTTCAGACCAGACTGAGTGGAAAAATGAACAGCACCTTGAAAACACTCTATCGCCAAGAACAGATATTGCTTTAGTGCTGTCAAAACAAAAGTGTCAAGAAGTGCTCTCCTCAAGGGAAAGGCTGCTGCAGCTTTCATTTGCAGAGTAAACCACAATTTAGAAGCCTGGGTGACGGGCAGTGGCCATTTTGCTCAAAATGCTCAGTGCCGTAATGTTTTTCATCTGTTTTTCAGAGAGGGCAGCTATCTAAAAGAGAAAGAAGGAAGAGAAAGGCAGACACACATACACAGTGCAACGTAACAATACATATGAAATATTAATCGCTGTCATAGTGTTAAAGTACAAAGGGAGATGGGCTTCTTAGAGAATTTTACATGATTCTAGCTCGCTTTCATTATTAATGAGCCCTGGATATTTGTCTGGATTAAGAGAGAAAGAAAATGCGAGAAAGACTTTACCCTCTCAACCCCAATTTCTCATGGGCCTGTTAGATGTATACTGACACCTGACACGCACACACAGCAATAACAACACACACAAACACCCTTGTATATACACCTCTGTGCCTGTAAGTCAGGACAAAGTTGGTTATACACATCATAAAGGGAAGTAATCATCAGCAGCATGATATAATCATTTTAGAGACATCACAGTAGCAGCACTGAGGTCTCGTAATCATAAGGTTCAGACTGGTTGAAGTGTTGTGACGGTATTTGGCCTTAAAAGGTTGGGTTCGGGCGCCAGGGGTAAAAACCACCACAATTATTGAATTCAATTAATCATTAAAGATTAAATTATTAGAGCCACTATCAATTCTTTTATATGAAAATAGGACAAGCAACAACAAGAAAGGGTTTTTCAAAGTTTTCTATTCAATATCAATTCCAATCATATTATCTCATAACACACACGAATCGCTCAACACAACTTCCAAATGCTTAATGAAATTCAATGAGGAAAACATATTCCTCAAATTACGAATCGTAAGCATTAAAAGTTCAAAAGTAACATTAGCACATCAATGCAAAGAGGGCTACAAACAAGCACTACCACACCCCTCCTATTAGCGTGACCATGACCGGGAATAACCCGTACACCTGAAAACCAAGGCTAGAGAGAGAGAGAGAGACGCAATCACACTTTCTTAAAGGGGTCATATGATGCTTTTTTAAAGCTCATTATTTGGGTATTGGTTTGTAACACGGAATATGTTGACATGCTTTAATGCACAAGCCACGGTTAAGACAGCTGCCTCCACTGTGATGAGACCCTGTCTCTCTCTCTCTCTCTCTTCAACACACGAGCATGCGCACGCGCCAAACACACAACACAACACACACACACACACACACACACGAGGCGCAAAACTCCTGCATTTGAACAGTCAATAGCAAATAAACTAATAACAAAACAGTAGCTGATTCAGAAGCACCAGATTGTCATAGCAAAGTCAGAATTACCTCTCCTAAGTTCACGAAAAATTAAACCATATCGTCGTCCATAAAATGCATTGCTGTTCTGTTGTAAGTAAACTTAAGATTCCTAAATGCATCTACTTTCGGAAGGCCAAATAAAGTGCTTTTGCTTTTGCCTTGAAACACACAGTGTCTCCCTGACATGGCTGTTTCAACATTAACTGCGGTTACTGAAATCACGCCTTCTTTCTTTACGTGAACATTTGAGCGGTGTTATGCAAATCTTACCACATAGTGAGGTAGATATGTGGGGGCGTGTTAGAACGAGCAGTTTTAGGGGGGTGTGGCAGAGTTTTAACTTTGATAAAGTATATATCTTTGGTTTTGAGACTTTAGTGTTTACAACTTTACAGATCTTCTTTATGCACAATCAGCTTGTAACACTCCAAGAGAAAGGAAAACTTGAAATCTCATCATATGAATAAATTCCCTTCCCTTTAAATAACTTCCTACCTGGTTCCCCGTATATACGCTCAACAGCGCCACCCCCAGTACTAAATATAAAAAGCACAAATCACTGACGACGGTCACAGTGTAATTAATTTGATGGCTGAGAGTCTAAAAAACCATTTAAAATGACTCATATCAAGAAATTTCCTCAGCATGTTTCCTGCACAATTCTGATTTTGCCCCCCAGCTCTAAATTGGTCATTCTGTACCTACACTACTGTAGAAAAGTTTGGGATCAGTAATTTATTTATTTTTTTTTCTTATGGTCACCAAGTCTCCATTTATTTAACCGAAAATAGTGGTAATATTCTGGAGTAATATTACAATTTAAACGTTTTTAATATAAAAATGTTGTATATATTTGAAAGTGGATTTATTCCTGTAATGATAAAGCTGAAATTTCAATGAAATATCAATGTTGAAAACCTTTTTTTGCTGCATAATATTTTGTCCGAATGCGACGCGCAGTTTGAATGCTGAATGGAGGATGACAGACAGCTGCAGCGGAGAGAAGAGTTTACATTAACTTGACTTGAATATTCAGCTGTGCCTCACATTAAACTATGGAACAGCTTCAGAACACTTGAAATATAGTGCACGAAAAAGTTATTGTGCTTTATAATGTTTATGTCGCTTTCGTGGGGATTAATAATAACACAGAATAGTATACAGACTATATCGGATTTGGATCGGTCTCGTCTGACCGATACCCAATCCGTCAGAAAATGCCAGTATCGGAGCGAGTTAAAATTGATTGAACTTTGAGTGTCATGTTACTACACTTGACCTGTGTGCAAGGTGTTGCCCACTGTAGCTGGATAATTCCTAGAGTACATAATTTTCCCGATGGAACAAAGGTGTAAAGTCGGAAGTATTTTGCATATGTGTAGACGAAATATAGGCAGTCAGATCTGCACAAGTTTTCTCTGTTCCTTTTACTTGCACTTATCCTGTCTATGTTCCTCCATCTAGATGAAATGGTGAGGCAGTATTTCATCAAAGCCTTGCACCCTCATTAGGAGTTGAGTGAAGATTATTAGATCTGGTGGTATCAGATGAGTCAGTTGCTTATTAGATTTTAATGAAGTCATGTGCACAGAGAACAAGGAGAATGAACAGAAAATGAAAGATAGAGAGAGAGAGAGACAGTAAGAGAGTGGAAAGCTCATCAAATATATGACATCATTGTTACTACATAAAAACTGCATTGATTATTATTTTCAATTTACTAATTTTAAGTCATTATTAAATAAACAATTTACTGTTGTACAAGCTTGCAACAGTGGCATGCCAAGTAATTGACTACAAATGCACAATGCCTTTTGTCTTACTGAATGTATTGTTTGGGGACATTATTTATTAATTGAAAACTGATTGATTTGTGAAAACATAAAGCAAAAAGAAAAGCATTTATTTTAAATAACGTGGACTGATGAATTATGCACCATAAGACCAGGTATGTATCTTAAAGTAAGTTTTTTAGGTTTTTTTAAGAACATACTGCCTTGTTCATCCAAGCACTCAGCATTACATTGAAGCATTTGTTGACACTAAATTCATGTGTTCTTGTGTCCTTTCCAGTGTTGCTGCATTCACAGTTATCAGTGCATGCAGGCGTGTTTTTGTGCTAGTTATCATTCCTCTGCTCTTGACTGTGTCTTAGCAGCATTGTGTACAGGAAGTACAGATTAGTGCAGTATGGTGGCATGGTGCAGAAGTCTGATTGTATAGTCGCTGTGAGTAGGTGGATAAATGGGTTGCCAGTCCTTCCTTAAAGCCTATTATCGGCTGGCTCAGGACTCCAGTCATTTAAATGCAAATGGTGTCTTTGCAATCTTGGGTCTGGTTGCAAGTCAACATCCAGCACCCAGAATCTTGGGGAATGAGAGGCGTTAATAAGCACTGGTGTCTACTAGTCACCCGCCCCCTCTTTATGCCTCTGTGGGCATGTGGCATGGTGTACTCCCCTCGCACACTCTATCTGTATCTCTCCGGCTCTGCCAAACATGTAGAGCTCTCTCAGAGAACCTGATAAGCATCCCTCAAATCCACCAACATTGGTCTGTTCTGCCAATTTTATGAGAACGTGCATGCGTGACAGTAAACATGATTTCTTTGGATGATGAAAATTATGAATTACTTTAGTGCACAAGCAAACAGCAGTACTAAAAACAGTAATTTTTACTTTAAAACATATTTAACAGGGCTTAACGCTTACCTTTTTCCCAAGGAGCACATGTGCTCCTAAGTTGAAAAATTTAGGAGCACATTAAAAAAATTTAGGGGCGCAATGCAAATTTTTCAAATTTCGTGTTTTAGCTTAATAAGGGGATCATATAGAGAAATTTACAAGCACAATTATTTAATTTATCAGAATAGAGAAGGTGCACAAAGTTTTTTAATTATTTTGCTTCAGACTATTTAATAGGCTAATTATTTAATTATTTACAGTCCTGTCAAATTGTATGTACATTAGGTATGTGACCGTATCAAATTTTCACAATAGTCATTGAAGCTTTTATCACGGTATATGGTTTTATCATATAATTTAAAAAAAAAAAAAAAAAAAAAGTCTTGTTTTCCTAACAGGTTAAATAACTTTATTAAAGGGGTCATATGATGTGATTTCAAGTTTTCCTTTCTGTTTGGAGTGTTACAAGCTGTTTGTGCGTAGATAAGATCCCTGAAGTTGTTAAGACTAAAGTCTCAAAACCAAAGAGCTATTCTTTATCAAAGTTAAGACTCTGCCAGCCCCCCCTAAAACGGCTCGTTCTAAAACACCCCCACATACCTCCGTCACTATCTGGGAAGATTTGCATAATGCCGCCCAAATTTTCACGCAAAGAAAGAAGGTGTGGTTTATGTAACCGCAGTTAGTGTTGAAGCAGCCATATCAGGGAGACGTTGTGTGTTTTTAGGCGAAAGCAAAAGTACTTTATTTGTCCTTCCAGAAGTAGATGCATTTAGAATCTTTAAGATTACTTACAACAGAACGGCAATGCATTTTATGGACGACCGTTTTGTGAACCTATGAGAGGAGGTAATTCTGACTTTGCTATGACAATCTGGGGCTTCTGAATCAGCTATTGTTTTTGTTATTAGTTTAAGTATTGCTATTGACTGTTCAAATGCTGAGTCTTGCGCATCGTGTGTGCGTGGTGCAGAAGAGAGAGGAGAGAGAGAGAGAGAGACAGCATCACATCACAGTAAAGCGGCAGCTGTCTTAACCGTGGCTTGGTTACTGCAAACACATACCAGCTTCATCACTGTTTCTGTCACGCGACTCTGTTCCCCTTTCAGGGCTTGTCTTTACATTTATTTTGAAAGCTGAAGCGATTATGGTAAAGGGCGTTACATTTCCAACGAGTGCTTACGGTGTTCGACCAATCACAATGCACTGGGTCAGCTGGCCATTCAGAGCAGACTGTGCTTGTCGGAAGGAGGGACTTTGTAGGAAACGATGTGTTTGAGAGAGGCGGGGGATAGAGGACCTACAATAATGTACAGTATTTGAAAAAATAATGGGTTTTTTGAACATTAAAACATGAAACATATTCTGTTACACCAAATACAAAAATAATGATCTTTAAAAAAGCATCAAATGACACCTTTAAAGGTCTTTACTAAAGAAAAGATAAAAAAAAGCACAAAAATATATATAAACAAACAATGTGTTGACGCTCGCGGGCAAAAGTTAAGTTCAATGAATGAAATGAAAAATGGGTAACAATTTACAATAAGGTCCCATTAGTTAACTTTATTTAAAGATGGTTAACATTAACTAACAATGTGCAATAGCTAATTGTTGCAGTAGTTAATATTCTTTGTTAACGTTGACTAATAAAATTACAACTATTTATTGTTATTGTTTTTGTTTAGTTTTTTTGTCAGATATTTGTAATCATCTGAATGTAGGGCAAAATTTTGTTTGTTTTATGTGTTTGTACGGAAGTTCTAACGGCATCATTATGTTTTTTCTCTTGTTTTCTCGTTATAACGACTTTATTTTCTCGTTATCTCGACATAACGAGAATTGATTTCTCGCTATAACGACTTAATTTTCTCGTTATAACGACATAACGAAAGTTGTTTTCTCGTTAAAACGACTTAATTTTCTCATTATATCGACAACGACGAGGTGTTTCGCGTTATAAAAGACCTTAATTTTCGGTTATATCGATAAACGGAGTTGTTTTCTCGTTATAACGACTTTATTTTCTCGTTATATCGACATAACGGGAGTTGTTTTCTTGTTATAACGACTTAATTTTCTGATGATCTCGACATGAGTTGTTTTCTTGTTATAACGACTTTATTTTCTCGTTATATCGACAAAGTTTTTTTTTTTTGTACAATGAGTGTTTATCTACTGTTGTTATAGTAACGAACTCAAACTGATGGACAGATAAACCATGCACTCTTACTGTAGCCTAGGTCGTGGATATTTCAGCAAATTTTGCTTCGCCTAGTAATAACGTCTACAATACAAAAATAAAGGCTGATCAATCACGATTGATATTTCCAGAGACAGTACGCTAAAACTTTTGTTTGTGTAATTAGCATGTTTAAATGGTCAAAGCAAAACCGCAAAACACAGGCGGAGCGCTTCAGGATGCAGAACTATTCTAAAATGTTTTAGAGCTGCTTGGATTCAACTCACTTTTAATTTTACTTTTATTTGAAAGAAAATTTATATATAATTTGTAATTTTTAGTAGTAGTAGTAGTACTTTTAGTACTGATATCATGTGCGTTACAAGCTTCTGTTTGAAAAGTGCGTTCATGTGTAGCTATGTGTATATGTGTGTGTGTGTGTGTGTGTGTGCTTGTGTGGTTTCCACAAAGAAATGTAGAAAACACAAAAGATTACAACACTGTAGAACATCACTGAATTAAATTAGCCTATACATTTTACATATAAATCACATTTCTTATCAATTTAATGATTAACATTAAAGATTAATAATAAGGAAAAGAGGCACATTACAAATAGCCTACGTCGTTGAAGCCTGTCCTACTGTAGATAGACAGAACATCCCCGCTTTTAACAATTATGTACCTCAAAGAAGCACAAATAAAGATATAGGTGCAAACAGAATACAGTGACGTCAACCTTGGTTTTAATAAACAGTAATTTTATGACACAGAACGCGTTGGTGAAACTCATGCATCTAGCAAGAACTTAATACAAAATAGTCATATTGATTCAAGCAACATTAACATTTATGAATGAATTAAATGTAAGTAGCCTAATGAACAATACTGTACAAATTATAGCGATCACGAGGAATGTCCTATTCTATCCCAAACGCGTACAGTAAAGTGGACATACAGTATAGCTTACCAACACCCCCATCAGTCATATTCAGGTCAACTGTGCCAAATGTTTGTCAACTTAGGAAAAACCTTTGTCGAGAAAATTAAGTCGTTATAACGAGGAAAAAAACTCTCGTTATGTCGATATAACGAGAAGACAAATTAAGCTTATACCGAGAAAACAACTCCTGATGTCGATTACCGAGGGGAAATTAGCGTTTTTTTTTCTATACGAGAAACGAACTCGTTATGTCGCTATAACGAGAAATTAAGTCGTTATAACGAGAAAATAACTCTTGTTATGTCGATATAACGAGAAAAATAGTCGTTATAGCGAGAAAACAAGAAGGGAAAAAAATAATAATGCCTGGCCGCTTAGAACTTCCGTAGTTTTGTAATGTTATTGTGATTTTTTTTGTGCTGGCATTTTGGCCAGGACTCCCTGGAAGAACAGATTTGCATCTCAATGGGACTATCCAGGTAAAATAAAGGATAAATAAATAAATAAATTGTTAGTTCTGTTAGCTCCATAAATATATTAGCAGGACACAATTTAGAATTTATAATGCAGTAGGAAAAAGTGAAATCAACATTAACTAAGATTATCAAATGCTTTTTTCATTGTTAGTTTGTTAACTAATGTAGTTAACTAATGTCAATGGAACCTGTTAAGTGTTACCAAACAATAATAACGAATCAGTCAATATACAGTAGATAGACCATGTTTTAGGTTAGATTATAAGAAAAAAAATGTTCAGTTTGAAAATAAATAGCTTATTAAGTCTAAATATTTAAGAATTTGGTATGCTATAGACTTGATCGCGTAATCGCTAGTGGAGGAGTCGGAGTGGGGGAAACCAGTCATTCCCTCCATTGGAAAACGGCATGGTGTTGAATCAGACGGCTAGATAAAAGTAGTTCTGCCGCTCGGTAGAGCAACTACGCATAAAACACTTAGCTGTATGGTGTGGATGTCCGTAGAGTATCTGTGACTTTACAAACGACCCAACTGAATGGCCAGAGGTGTCGTTTCCCGACATTTGTGTTACCTGATTGAGCGAGAGACAGCTTATATAGCTCCTATACGAGATGGCTTGTGAAAGTAAACATTTGTCATTTTATTTTGCTTAATTTTAATAAAGTGATAAAAGACTTGAGTAAAAGCCTGTCGTACTTTCTTACTGATATATTAAACCGTTTTTTAACATTGACAAAACAGGTAACTTTAAGGTCCACTGAAGTGCCTTGAAATGCGCAGCGTTATTCTATGTGGTGTGTGCTGCGGCTGCCTAATAATTTTCACAAATACATGCCTTAAAATAAAGATAACATTAAAATATGTATATAAAATACCAAACAACATGGTTATTGGTTACTATAGTTAAACAATGGTAAAAACATGTTTTGCTACAGAAACCCCTGTTTAATTAATCATGGTCTTGTAGTAAAATGGTGGTTATAGGCTACAATGTAATAAAAACGCCAATTTTTTATATTACTATACTTTTACTATAGTAATACCATTGCTAATTTTGTAGGGATGTGAAAAATAATCTGAAATAAAGTTTTAATAGATAATGACATCACGAAACTATTAGGGAGGAGTTATTTGATTGCGGATGCGAAGGCGGGTTACTCTAAGCCCCATCAGAACTGGGTTGCGGTGCAGGGGGACGGGACTAACGACAGATCATTGCAGTGTATCAGTCATATACATTGTCAGATCAGGTTTTTTAACTTATTAGAGGTACAGAACACCACACAGCAACTTTTCGGCATTGCACCAAGCAAAAATCAGTCGAAATCATCACAAAACGTAAAGATCAAGCGCCTAACAAGGTCTCCATGCATTAATTCGAATGTTTCCCCCCTCGGCATAAACGGTTATGACGTTTTTGTGGGCGTTCCCAGCAATGCCGAACAAGTCTATGGTGAAGACTAAAGCGAATATAAATATGTAAATGACTGTTTGAAACAGAAAGTAGCACAGATGCTTTGTTTACAGGGAGGCATTTCTGCCTCCGACAGCGCTCTCTAGTGCCGAATGTGCACTTTCATTCAGCGCGTCTCCTTCACTCACTCCGCCTTCTCATCTGTGCTATTTACATTTAATCGTCGCCTTTTTAAAGTCAATAATCATATGAGGCTGTATTGCTGTTTTTCCATAAATAAATTTAAGAAATTCTTACATTTGTTATAGGTTACCATATAAGTTAGGATGTTTAATACATTTTATTCGCACTCGTGCTCCTAAGTACATTTTCCAGTTCGCACACATCTATTTTTAGTCGCAAATGCGAGTGAAATGCTCGCACTGTCGATCCCTGTTTAACCCTCACATCTTCAATTGTTGATATTGGGTGTATTGTTTTCCCCATTAAATGTGCTTTTAGGGAGCCATTACTTTTAAGAAGTGGAATTTTTAGGCTTATTTTCTTTTGAAGTTATTTTTTAGAGTAGTGTTGCAAAATTGTAACTGAGCTTTTAAGGAGGCAAAAATGCATAATTAGAGAATTCATTTTGAACTGACCTCTATAAAAGTATTTCCAGTAAGCTAGACTGGATTTCACCTGTGAAAATTCACTGATCAATGGTAAATTAATTCAAAACTGTTATTTGGAGTAGTTTATCTACAGTGATTTGCTGAATGAGCTCTTTTATGTGAATAGCATAAAAATGTTGTTCACCAAGAACCACTGACCAAGACATCATTCAGAGAAATTAAATGTATTTTGACTAAGCTTGTAAAAAAATATAACAGGGTCAAACACTTAGACAGTAGTAGGCAGTGACCATGTTGTGTGAATTTGGCTTGCTGGAAGATTCAAATTGTAAATAATTTCCTGCCAGACTTGCTGCTAGGTGCTGTTATATGCCATTTTAACTCAAATGGTCAAAGCTTGGCTGGTTAGCATGGCCCCGTTAGCCCCTGCTGGCTCGATACTATAAGTACACCATCTGGTTCACTATTGACTGCTATTAAAAATTCACTTTTGTATTTTGAATTTTGTTTTTTGAAAATTGTTACGAATAACTGTAAACCTAATGTTATGTAAAATAGTTTATCCTGGCCAGTAATAAATAAAACCCTCTTTTTTTTTTACTGACATTTTGCAGATTCTGCAAACTATGACTAGCATTAGCATGCTTTTCTGGATTTCATAAAAATTCCCAACTTCATTGTACTGTTGACCCTGTGTTCAACATTCATATCTACCTGTTATAATTAGATTAGAAAAGCAGAATCACAGTGTCGGAAAAACACACTAAGCTCCAATTAATGCTAGGTTATCATGCTTGGTGACAGGTAACAAATGTAAACACACATCCTAATGAGATTGTATGCCTGGCCTGCTTCACATAAGCCCAGCGGTAGCCTAATTATCATAAACAGCTGTTGATTAATTGATTAATCAGTTTAAATCTGTGCTCCCCATCTCTCCACGGTTGTTTGCTGTAAAGAAACTGTCGTGAACCTACAATAATTTCTACTTTTGGCGAACAGGCAGAAGCATATAGGAGCTCTCCCTCCCTCCCTTATGAGTTTGTATGCCGGGAGCCTGTCGCACCACAGAAGGTGTCCACGCTTTGACAGGACAGACAGCTGTCATCCGTGCAAGGCCCCCATTGTTCTAGCAGGGCTTTACACCCACGCTATTTTTTAAGAAGCGCTAGGCTCGAAGGGCAATGCTGTAATAGAGGGAGCTGGGTGACGTGAGAGCAGGGAAAAAGAGCTTGCCTTAGTTTTACCACAGCTCAGCTGTCACAGGCTTGCTGGAAGAAACCCAGCTGATATATTCATAATGAGGAGCATATAGAAGACAACATCAACTGGGCTAGTAGACAACACTAGTTTACACTTGGAGAGAAATATGGGTTGCATGTTTTTTCCCATAGTTCTGCGACACACTAAAAGTATTCTTTCTTCATTGGTGATGGGAAGGTACATACTTTTGAATATGTAGTGAGACCACATACAAGGCTCGAAATTGCGACCATTTTGGTCGCATATGCTCCCCGAAATTTAATCTGTGCGACCTCAAAATATATTTGGGAGCATTTGTGCGAGTGCATATAATTGTTGTCGTGCGACCTGTTTTAATTTCTCTAAAAACGTTCAGAGTATGTGCCGTTCTATGAAACGTTAGGCTACAGGTATCGGGCATGATACTGGGACAACAGAACAACAGACAGCAGAATGGAGTTAAGGATGTCTACTACGAAGTATATGTATGCAATGAATATAACATTAAACATTCAGTATTAATGCCTGTATAGCTGATGTGTGCAAGCTGATAAACAAAGCACGCTGAGTGGATTGAGCACGCGGTGGCGCAGATACGCGAGCTTGTCGAGTGAATATATCTTTCTCACAGACATCACTGGAAAGTATGTAGTTCGGTCGGATATGTAAAAAACAAGTAAGTAAAACAATGCACAAGTTACTTAACGGTAGGGAGAGAGAGAGAGAGAGCGCGTGCAATTCTGTTGTGTGATCTTTATTGATGTTCACTCACTTAGCGTATGCATCATTTGGATTAAAACTAAATCGTAAAAATAAGACCATTTATAGGGGCATTCACTATAAACATCATTTATTTTCAACCTTAGGCATACATGACTTACTGGCAAAAGTGAAACTAACAGCCTGTGTGAAATGCGCTAGGCTGTACTATTCTGCATCAGTACAAAAACGTGCACGCGTTGTGCGTGTTTTGCTTGCTTGAGTGTTTCTGCATTATATGAGAGGCTTTGGAATATAAAATCGCTGCACGTTTCAGATGAAAAAAACGCGACTTCTATTTCTGAAATATCACAGTTAGGGATGTATAATGAGGGGTTCCCTGCATTATTACAGCAAAGCTTGTGATTACAGTACTAAGCCGCTGCAGTGGATTAGCTTTAATGCTATTAAATTAAAGATGATGTAACATAGAGCAAAAAAATGAACAGTGAAAGCAACAAAAACTTGTAAAATATATTTTAATGGGCATAATTACGTGTGATAATAACTGAAGGATATACAGTCAAACCAAAAATTATTCAAAGTCCAGATATAATTTTTGGATATTTTTTACTAGTGGGTGCAGGACACTATAGTTCATTTTATGTAGTGAGGATAGCAAACTAAGTATAAACTGTGACAAATATAACCAAAAATCCTTCATATATTGGGACTTGAGGTAAAATTTATAAACATGAAATAAAATTAGTAAGACCGAGTTGGGGGAAAAAAATGAAGTTGAGGTTGCTGAAGCTGCGTGACAGATATGCACAGGAGACTACAGGCTTTCGTAGGATAAGGGCTGCCCGGACAACGTATTGATAGTTGTGTAAAATACTGTCATACTAACAGTGTCTAATTTTGTGATGTAATCCATTACATACCTTTCTATCAAGTTATCTAACATTATCAAGCTGAAATTGTTCTGACACAGTTTAACTCTGAGTACTTACCATTTTCTAAACTATAGCAAATAAACTGTGATAATGTGAGATGTTGAAGGTGTCTGAATACATTTTGGTTTGACTGTATCTATTTGATAAATGAAAATAACCAACTAACATTACACATACCCTTTTGGTTTCTGTACCCAAAATTAAAAAAATTGACAAATGCAATAAAAATATTGGTATCGGTACTCTGTATTGGCAAGTACCAAAAATAAAAGTATCGGTATCGGGCGAGTACTGGAAAAAGTGGTATCGGTGCATCCCATACCAACTAAACTTCATATTTACATTCTTAACTTTAATGCAGATTTGAGTTTGGTTAATATTAGCTGTCAATCACCCAGTCACTGCTTTCCGCTGTCAGGTGACAGGGAGCTAACTACCGCGGGGAATGTAAAGGGCTGAAGAAGAGAGAAAATAAAAAAAGAAACACTGACAGATTTATTTTGTGAACCACCTAAAGTTACAAATAATGGTTTTGGTGATAGCGATCATATGGTGAATGTTGATCCACGAGCCGAATAGAAGGCGTACAGTTTTCGGAGAGAGTGGTTGAAAGACTTTTAGTGGCTCCGCTATGAAAATGGTTCTATGCACTGCGTTCACTGTAAAGCCTGTGGGACGGAGTTTGCAGGTTACAGCGTTCTCCACCGAATCTACACATTTTGTAATTGTTGTTTTACGATGTGCGGTTTGATGAGTATATTGCAAAATCAAATCCAAACGAAACACACCTACAGAGAGTGCACGCATACATGACGTGAAGTCTATTAGGTTAGATTAGTGCACGTGCGCATTTAGAGTGCGTTCTTTCCGGCAGATGCCGTCTATTAAAATGATCACAAAATTCAAGATATGGGGCCTCTTTACATCTTCAGATAGTTCAGGGTAGCACCATCGGTATGGAGTGTAGTGCCGAGGGTGTTCTGCAGAGTTTAGCTCCAACCCTGAAAAAAAAACTCACTTGTCTGTAGCCTTAGTAATCCTGAAGACCTTGATTAGCATGTTCTGGTGTGTTTGATTAGGGTTGAAGCTACTCTGCAGGACAGCGGCCACTCCGACGTTTGCCATCCCTGATATAGTTAATCAGTATGTAGGATATCAGACTGAATCAGACAATCTAAGATTTGGTCAAAACATGGTTGAAACATGAGACTAATTCCACAGAGGCCTAAGACAACAGGATGTCATAAATCAGACTCTAGCCAGTCTGAAGCAAGCCTAACCCACTCTTTCACAGAACAGCTTTCAACATTAAAACAAAAGAACACTTATTGACAATTCGAAGGAGATTGTCAATTTTGGGGGCAAGTTATCAAGAATCATGGTCAAAAGAGATGATAGCGTGACCATCACATGGAAAAAATGGATAGTGATAAGCTCTTGATTTAATTCCCCACTCTCTGAGCCAGAGAAAGACTGACATGCTTAGAGAGCTCTAACTCTGGTCTTCATACATTCATAGAACCTGTCCTCATCCACAGAATGCACCAGGAAAGATTTCCATGTTAAAATGCATTAAATGACATAAAAGGACTGGCGAGCAACTAAATCATTTAGATGCATATCACCCCATATCATGGATGTAACCACTGGATTCTAGGTCGTGAAATCATGATTGTGAAGTATTTGAATAATATTGAAAGCTAGAATCCCTATTCATGTTTAGTTGGGGGTTTGAATCTTATTGCTTGAAACGTTTCTCAATCAATTATTTGTCAGTGTATCATCTGCTTGTTATAGAAATCATGTTCAAAACAATTACTCTGCAAGCGCGGGCAGAAAAAAGGGACCATAGAATGATGAGTAAAGTTGATATGAAGGGGCGGAGAAATATCCAACATCTCAAGCAAAACCGAATCTAATTGGTCAAACAACCATTTAGGGTGGGTTAAACGCCAGTTTAAATATAAGGACACATTCTCTGCTCTTCCTCTTGCCTTTCGAGCCTGTTGTTTTTTTAATCATGTTCTTAGTTCTTGAGGTGTATATGGCGTACAGCACTCTCTCAAAAACCTGAGGGAAAGCAACTGGTCTCGTCAAACTTTACTTCTATGTCTTTAGTTTGTTTTATCTTCCGTTGAGAGTTTCGTGTTTTGAGCTAAGTTTGCCTAACGCCGCATCTCCGAAAGAGTGCAGTCTAAAACTTCAACTGCAGACCACAGCTCCGTATCGCCAGCCAACGCCCAATCACTGGCCTCCCAAGACTGAACCTCCAGCCAATCAAAAAAGCGGGAAACCCCTTTCGGCAAGCAGACAAGAAAGGGAACGCCGCATCACAGGAAAGCAAGTACCTCCAGATACCTCTAGCTGAACTGGTGCATTTAATATAAAATTTAACCTCATTGAGGGACTCAATGCGAGGGTTAATTAAGTGATTGATTGTTGTTCAGATCTATACAATGGCACACATTGCTGTAAAATTGGGATTTCACATTTTCATTCTCTTAAACTAATTATTCCTCACTTGCTCTCCTTTTGCACCTTGTGTGAATGTGTGGTCGGTGTTTTAGATAGTTATATGTCTTAGATTTATACAATAAGCCTATAGATTGAATAGAGAGATTTGTGCTTACAAGTTAATGTCTTAAGCTGCCGATTTTGTTACTGTGCTAATTAATAGTGTTCTCACTATATTTTGGATATAAATATCCACTGCAGAATTGATGTCATACAGCTCGTTCAATGAATCGCTGGCCATCTCAGTAATCAGCCGTAAAACAGTGATTCTGTCCAAATTCCCTGACATATTATTGGTGGAGTCCCTTGGAAATTGAACCATTTTGAGCTAACTTGGAATGTTTCCCTTAGCAATATCACACAAGAGTGCTGTTTTTTCACGAATATCTGCACGATTGCAAATGTGATGTTGATTTTATACAACTGTTCAATAAAAAAAGAAGTTAATATTAAGAGACTTATGTTTTAGACACTATATTTCCTCTTTTTGCTCTATTTCACCAACAAAAATAACTCCAAACACAGCCACCAAGCGCCATGTTTGACATGGGTGCATGTCGTTCCTGAATGAATCATTGTTAATGTTTCGGCTCGCATGACTCACTTATTAAAAACAGTGACATGAGGCACGCCTGGCGGTTTAATGTCACATTAAGTTTCCACTATTTCAAATATCAGTATTCAATGTGTTTAGTGACAATATTAAAATATTATTTAGCCTGGGAAACTGCAGGCTAAATGCATCTGTCCTGCATTAATCATTGTAAATGTATTAATGCCACTTCTGATGCAGCTTCTGTGTTTCCTCTGCATTGCAAAGAAAAATTGTTGTTACTGATTTCATTTGCTTGATAACAGCCCAAATTTCTTATAATTGACTGATTAAATATAAGAATGTGACTCAATGATAATGCGCAACTTTAGAAAAAATCGGCTTTAAGGTAACAAAGTCCTAAAAAAAAAGGTGAAAAATGAATTTAAACTTATGGAAAAAGATGTCATTTGTGTCCTCGGGAACGACAACCACACTAGCATTGAAGAATATCAAAAATTTTAGGAGTCGGCTGTCCACTGTAGTCCTTAAGATATCAGCACAGTAACACTTTATTGCAAATTATTGTTATCGATAAAATCCCAGAAAATATCGAGATATCATTTTTTGTCAATATTGCACACCCCTAGCTGCCAGCCGTTCGGTGCAACTGGCAGAGCTGAATGTAAAATTTAACACTGCATACACCATCCTAACCCTCGCCAAAGAAGAGCTTAACTTTAGGCTGTTTACAAAAGAAATCTGTCAGTGTTCTTTTCATTTTCTCTCTTCTTCAGCCCTTTCTTTTTCTCGCGGTAGTTAGCGGAAAGCAGTGACTGGGTGATTGACAGCTAATATTAACCAATACAAAATCTGCATTAAAGTTAAGAATGTAAGGAAAAAATCTGTTAATATATCATTTGTAGTTGTGATGCTCATACATTTTTGGTGAGTGCTCCTAAATTTTTGCTGGTGTTCCTAACTTTTTGAAGTTGGGAGCACCAGTGCTACCAAGTAAAAAAGTTAATTTCAAGCCCTGACATGGCAGTATTGTTACCATGATTGTTAAAATGGTCATATTTAAGGCATGTTAAATTAAGCAAGCTTATCAGTTATTGATATACAGTGGGGCAAAAAAGTATTTAGTCAGCCACCAATTGTGCAAGTTCTCCAACTTAAAAAGATGAGAGAGGCCTGTAAATTTCATCATAGGTATACCTCAACTATGAAAGACAAAATGAGAAAAAAAAAATCCAGAAACTCACATTGTATGATTTTTAAATAATTAATTGGTAAGTCCCGGTTAAAATAAAGTATTTGGTCACCTACAAACAAGCAAGATTTTTGGCTCTCACAGACCTGTAACTTCTTCTTTAAGAGGTTCCTCTGTCCTCCACTGGTTACCTGTATTAATGGCATCTGTTTGAACTTGTTATCAGTATAAAAGACACCTGTCCACAACCTCAAACAGTCACACTACAAACTCCACCATGGCCAAGACCAAAGAGCTGTAAAAGGACACCAGAAACAAAACTGTAGACCTGCACCAGACTGGGAAGACTGAATCTGCAACAGGTAAGCAGCTTGGTGTGAAGAAATAAACTGTGGGAGCAATTATTAGAAAATAAAAGACATACAAGACCACTGATAATCTCCCTCGATCTGGGGCTCCACGCAAGATCTCACCCCGTGGGGTCAAAATGATCACAAGAACTGTGAGCAAAAAACCCAGAACCACACGGGGGGACCTAGTGAATGACCTGCAGAGAGCTGGGACCAAAGTAACAAAGGCTACCATCAGTAACACACTGCGCCGCCCGGGACTCAAATCCTGCAGTGCCAGACATGCCCCCCTGCTTAAGCCAGTACATGTCCAAGCCCATCTGAAGTTTGCTAGAGAGCAATTGGATGATCCAGAAGAGGATTGGGAAAATGTCATATGGTCAGATGAAACCAAAAAAAAATTTTTTGGTAAAAACTCAACTTGTCGTTTGGAGGAGAAAGAATGCTGAGTTGCATCCAAAGAAAAACCATACCTACTGTGAAGCATGGGGGTGGAAACAACATGCTTTGGGGCTGTTTTTCTGCAAAGGGACCAGGACGACTGATCCGTGTAAACGAAAGAATGAATGGGGCCATGTATCGTGAGATTTTGAGTGTAAACCTCCTTCCATCAGCAAGGGCATAGAAGATGAAACATGGCTGGGTCTTTCAACATGACAATGATCCCAAACACACCACACGGGCAACGAAGGAGTGGCTTCGTAAAAAGCATTTCAAGGTCCTGGAGTGGCCAAGCCAGTCTCCAGATCTCAACCCCATAAAAAAATCTTTGGAGGGAATTGAAAATCCGTGTTGCTCAGCGACAGCCCCAAAACATTACTGCTATAGAGGAGATCTGCATGGAGGAATGGACCAAAATACCAGCAACAATGTGTGAAAACCTTGTGAAGACTTACAAAAAACGTTTTAGACCTCTGTCATTGCCAACAAAGGGTAAATAACAAAGTATTGAGATTAAATTTTGTTATTGACCAAATACTTATTTTCACCATAATTTGCAAATAAATTCTTAAAAATCCTACAATGTGCATTGTGTTCTGGACCCCTTTTTTTCTCCCATTTTGGCTCTCATCCGTTCGACAGGTTTATCCTTGATGCAAATTACAGGCCTCTCTCATCTTTTTAAGTGGGAGAACTTGCACAATTGGTGGGTGACTAAATACTTTTTTTCCCCACTGTAAATGTTTGCTTTGCTCAGGGACCCTTAGATTCTATTTTAACGATTCGCAGTTAGGCTGCATAACCTTCTTGCATTTACAGACCCACCTACTGCAGTAAGCTAAAAGCTTGTGTGTTTCATGTGCACACGTTTTGTGTGTTAATTATAGTGCCTGTCTGCTAGCAGCTCCTTTGCTGAGCCACGTGACCAGTACAATACAGCTTCTTCTGGATAATGGTTTCTCACACTCTATCATTACCTCAGCTGCTGATGTAAGAACAGCAGGCTCGAGTCTTGACTATGAGACGCAGATGCTCCAGTGAACATGAACAGTGTGAAACTCCATGCCACCCTGAACCCTGAACTGTTGTTACTATAAAAAAATAATTGTTATGTTCCATGTTATCAAACACTTTTGTACAATTTTGTTTTACACTTGTTGTACAAAAAGTATGTTTTATGTCAATATTTCATTCCATTTCTGAACCTTAAAAAAAACCCTAGACAACCTGTTTTTTAACCTTTAGCACATCTAGATGTAAATGACCCCCAGTATGCTTACCTAACCACATTATACCGGCATATTTTGCATTGTCTTCAATTGGGTGGGTCAATTTTCAGAAAATGTGGACAGTCATATGCTAATGTTCCCATGGTTCTATAAATTTGACAATTTATGACCCATTTGTTGCATTTACTTCCCATAAATGCTCTGGGTGGACTTGGGAGTGTTGAGTTGTGACAATTAGATTGTCTGCTTAGGGCATCACATTTGCCATGAAATTAAAATATGTGGAAATATATTGCAGTTGTATGTTTTGAAACAGTCTTGCAATTGCAATCAGAGTGTTCACCAGTCTAACTTCTATTATTCAGCTGCTTTTTCTAACCAAACTCTTTGCCTGATATATGCATTACTCTAAAAATCCTCTCTACTGCATGTCTTGTCTCAATAATTTTGCCACAACTGGTGTATAGATGGTTGATCTTTAAAGACTGCAGGCATCCAGTTGTCATTCAAATGCTCTGGACCAATCAGCTGTAAGCTTGATTGATGTATATGGACAAGGTGGGGGGTCTGAACAAAAGATCTCACCCCCTGCAGCTTTCTTTTGATGTATTGGTAATGTTCCATATGGTGCTCCAGGATCCTATAATATATTGATATACTGTAATCTACTGCATGATCTGGGCCCGTATTTATCAAGCTTCTCAAAGTGCCATTTTAGCCTTAAGTCAGAGGTGCCCAAACTCGGTCCTGGAGGGCCGATGTCCTGCAGAGTTTAGCTCCAACCTGCCTCAACACACCTGCCTGGAGGTTTCTAGTATGCCTAGTAAGAGCTTGATTAGCTGGTTCAGGTGTTTAATTGGAGTTGGATCTAAACACTGCAGGATACCGGCCCTCCAGGACCGAGTTTGGGCACCCCTGCCTTAAGGGCTGAGAATTAAATAAAATTTACTCCTACGTTCAAACTTAAGTATAAAAGCAAGTTATCAAATGTCTTAAAGCTAAGAATCAATCTTACTCTCCCAGTTATTTAAGACAGCTCGAGAGGTCTCTCAAGTGGTTAGGAGTTGCCAGTAGGGGCTTGTGATGGTGCTGAGGAGAGGAAGAATGTTCTTGAAATATTTGACGACGAGCAGTTAATCAAATGTTACATTTCCTCTGTTATTCAAACAGAAAACGAGCAAAGAATATTTACATTACCAAAGAACATCATAACTGACTTTAGTCTAGCGCGAGTATTATATGCTTTTTATAAACAGTCCGGTTATAATCAGTGAAGCTACCTACACTGTATCAATAAATCTCGTACCCCTTATTTACACTGCACACGTCTGCGGCGTGTTACGGGTCCGACACAGCCACCGGAGCTGATCACGGCTCCTCACCAGCCGCGCCATGGCAAGTTTCTGAAGCGGCTCTCTGCGCTGCATCACTAAAGATAGGTGCCTATATTTTTGATGGATAATAATAATAATAATAATCGTCTTGCTGTCGTCAAAGAAATCAGCAACAGGCGATATCTCTGACTAACGTCGATACACGATACTATCGTCTACCGGCACAACCCTAAATTGAAGGTGATGACTATTCGTTTCCTTACCATAATATATTCTCTCGAAAATTCTTTATTGTCAAATGTGTGTTAAATGTAAACTTCTATTAGGAATTTAACCATTCAATGTGAATTTATCTGAGAATATTCTTAAATAAGGAAATCTATTCAGTGATTGGTCCATGCGTATTTCGTCATCCAAAATCCCGTTTGTGGCACAGCAAAGTGTCGTGAATCAACTCTAAGACTGACACTTAAGATTTAGTCCTACACTTCGTTTAAATTATGACCGAGGCTTGATAACTAACTTTTAAGCGCAGCTTTGAGCCAAGAATTTTTTTACACTTAAGTCAATTCTTAGCAGCGTTCTTGAGAATAATTCTCAGAGGCTTGATAAATACGGGCCCTGATCAGAATTAAAGGGGTCACAAAAAGGCAGATTCATTCATTCACAAAACACTTCTGTGTTTTGCTCAGAGACGTGCAACGGTTCTTCATTGGCTTTGCTTGGATTTTTTTCCCCAAATTCCATTATATATTATAGACACTGATCTATATGACTGGATTGCTCGTAGCATTCTAAACTGCCAGCAGGTGGTGAAGCCACTGGAAGTGTTCGAGTGATCAAATTGCTATTCCCTACCGACAGAGGGCAACAATGACTGACAGCCTCATCAATGACCTGACATAAAATCACCCATTTTTCAGCATATCAATGTCAGGATCATGGACTGTCTGGGCCTGTTTATACCTGGTCATTTCATGCATTTTCGCTGATCGGATATCTATCTGATTTGTTAAAACGTTTCCATTTACACTTGGCCACATAAACGAGGAGTTCACGTCTACGAAATCAAAAGATAAGCACTGCAGTTTATTAATTATCAGCTCATTTAAAGATCAAAGACCGCAATAGGAGAGCGCATCAGCACTGGAAAGATACGTTTGTCTTACTACTTTTAATGAAGATGATTGTGTGTTGACCATCTGCGTCTTAACTTTCAGTTTCAGTTTGCGCGTCGGCTTTCTGAAGAGATACTCAACTACTCGTCCGCAGCGATGCGTGTTGCATTAGCGCAGTCTGACTAATGTCATATAGCCTATAACACGCTGTAAACACACATTACGTATGTGGTTTCAACAACCAGATGCATTTACACTTGTCCAGTTTCGTCTGGAATGCGGCCCAGACCACCTCCTGAAGTGGTTTGAGCGATCGGATTTATATCCGTCTCGAATGCGTTTCGGAGGGCATTTACACCTGGTCTTTTCACGATCAGAAAAAACGCATGAAGTGACCTGTTGTAAACAGGCCCTCTGTGTCATGTTTTGCCCCTGTTTCTGTTCCCTTATTTGGTCATGTTCCTGTCCTCGTTTTGTTAATTGGTTTGATTTTCATCCCATGCACCTGTGTTTCCCCAAACATTCCCTGTATTTAAGTCCCAGTCTGTCTCTGTTGGGTCTACTGGTTGTGTACGTGTGTTTGCTCCAGCGCCCTTTGTGTGGATTTACCCTGTGTTCCTTAGTGGTGGGCAGAGCGAGGCCTCATGAAACACTGAAAAAGTCGAAGCAAATGTGCTGAGGCTTCGAAACAATTTGACACCCGTCTCTATGGTGACATCAAGTGGTCATTTTGAAGTATTGCTCTGAAACAGCACTGATAGCGAATCAGTTAAGCGAATTGATGAATTATAACGTATATGTTGTGCTCGGTCTTACACCATGTGAGTTGGTGGGGTGGTTGGTGTGCATGGCTGGCATGTGGTCAGAACATGTCACTTTAGGTTTGAATCTGGGTGAAGCATAAATATAATTATAAAAAATATTTGAAAGTTGTTTTTATTGTTCTTGTAATGTGTTGTAACATCTCTCTGACAACTTAATTAACTCTTTGTGAATGTTATTTTGGTAAAAAAAAAAATTTTTTTGCATTTTTTACATAGAAATTATTTTATTTAAATATATTAATTGTTCTGCTGCATTAACTCCACTTTTATACTTTGCGAGAGTTAGGTTAAGACAAATGTGCGATTGTGTGGTTTGTTCCCAACCTTGCTGATCAAAAGCAGATTCGGGTCTTGATTAACACTTGTGAAACACCCTGATGCTTTGAATCGCCATAGTCACGTGACGTGGGTGTTTCGAATCACACTTCGGAGTGGTGTTTTCGAAACATCTGCGCTTTGGGATCTCGACACCGTGTCGAAACGTCAGTTTCACGTTAGCCATCCCTAGTGTTCCTTGGATTAAAGACTTTTGATTGTACTCCTCATTTCCCTTGTACTCCTTCCAACAGCGTACCGTGACAATCGGTCGCACCTGATTAGTTTTTTAGGGAAAAAGTGTGTAAATTAATTGTTACTTCAGATGTTATCTGTAATGATTAGGGTCTTTTCAGGCAGGATAAGCAATGTATGGAAATTGTTAAGGTGGTTGTGTCAGCTGCACACTGCCATCACGGGTAATTAATCTGTGTAAATTCTCTGCTGTTTTACTAGCATTATAGTTGCCATAGGAATGTATGTATTGTTGAATTAATTATAAATTTAACCAGCGTTTAAATTAATGAAATCATTGTTGAAACAACAGTAGCTGTTTCACCTTGTAAACATTAATATACAAAAACACAATGTTCAATCTCTGAATTGTAGGTCATTGCACACAACTTTTTTTTGTGCTTGCTCTTTTGACTGAAGGCTTGAAAATCAGCCAATCGCAGTGAACATAACTGTTGCACGGTATAATTGTATTATACAACTATTTATGAGCTTCGGTCAGGTCACTCGCAATGATGTCCCCAAATATTTTCATTTGCAAATGTAAATGAAATGTAGAGCCCTGAATGACATTGACACAAATAGTCTACACTGAAGTGTGTTACTCCTTAGGGCTGCATGATTTGGGGAAAAAAATCGAATTGCGATTTTTCTGGTTAAAATTGTGATTTAAAATGTGATAAAAAAAAAAACATATTGCCCAAAAAAATAACAATATAATAATTAGCTAAAAATTAAAAAGATAATAACAATACTGATTTTATTTTACAGGAAACTGTTGTTTTAATAAAAACTGCAGGGTTACTTGTTAACATGCAGGCAGCCTTTTACAGTAATTTCTTAATTTTTATCAGGAGGTATGTAAAATCAAAAATGGAGTCCATGTCTTATGATATATAAGTCTTTTATGCATCCACTGTCCAGTTTAATGTGACTAAATTTTGGAGTAAAATTGTTTGTTGTTGGACAAAAAGGCTTCTCACTCAGTTTGGGAGGCTATTTGGTGCATGTTGCTTTTTCAGATGCACGTTATAAGCAACTCACAGCTCTTGCAGTGATCGAGCAGCATTTACTACTGACGCTGTGCATATATTCGTTAAAAATTGCAGCCATTGCAATTCAATAATCGCATTAAGCCAAATTGTGATTTTGGTTTGATTTCGATTAATCATTCAGCCGTACACCGAAATGTGTCCTTTTTCAGATAAATATGCTAATTTAAGGAAAACAAGCCACCGTTATGAAAATGTATATAAATTGGATTTATTTCTCAGTTTGTTTATCTCACTTCAGTTTTATTGTTGCAGTGCAAAATGGGATTGTCAAGCAGACAAACTGTCCAACACTTTCATGAAAACCTGTCAAAAATGTTGTATGCACCTGGCTACTACTAGTCCACTTTAATTAAATGTAAACAGGTATGCACTGCTGTTGTACTACAGGTATTTTGAACAGTGCAACTTGAAATTGTACTAAAAAGTTGTGCAGACCCTTCAGCAATTGGGGCATTTGAAAGTAAATTACTGTTAAATTTAAATTAAATTAAATTAAACATGTAGTCTTACATCTAGGTATGCACCGAAATGAAACCGAAAATTCTGGATGCACTTAGCCAAAAACCAAAACTGCTTTGTAATGATTATTTATTATTTTATTAAACAATATAAAGCATTTTGATAACGACTTTGAAATTTAACTCACTTTCATGTACGCATACAAAAAAAACCAGAAACACACTGGAAAAAGGTAACACAATAACACTGGAAAGAATTGACTTAGATGGTAACAATTCAATAAGGTTTATTAGTTAAAATTAGTTAACTATTTTGAGTTAATGAACTAAGAAATTGAACAAAGTTTTCAGCATGTAACTAATCTTAGTTCATGTTAATTTCACATTATAATGCATATTAAAAATCAACAGTTGTGTTGTTAACCGTTACTGCCTCTGAATTACATGAACTAACAGTTGTGAATTCTGTATGCTCATTAACAACATAAGAAAGATAATAAATACTGTAATAAATGTTTGTTGTTGTTCGTTCATGATAGTAAGACATTAACTAACTAAAGTGATGAACCTTATTGTAAAGTGTTACCTTATTTTTAAATATCAATATATTATTTTTATTCAATTCTATGTAACAGAATCAGATATAAGTTGTTGTTTGTTTGTTTTTTGACAAATTATCCAAATAATGTATAGTCCTAAAAAGCTATTATCATCATCAGAGCATGTGAGCAGAGCATAGCAGGGAGCAGATCAGTGAACGAGAGGGTAGCGTCATTTTACCAGCGTTGCCCAGTACAGCTGAACTAGCCTACACCATGTTACAGCACAGTAGCGCTACTGCAAACCGGAACAAGTAGGCCTATACTGCATAGAAATGGCATGTCAGCGCATTATTTGAGCGGACTTTGCTTTTCCGATGAATATGAGCAGTACAGGAGCAGAACGCATATTCATAGATCGGAATATTGAGCGGAACGTCAAACCGCGCAGTGATGAGGAGAGTGAAACATGCACGCTGAACAATGCGGGGTACGGCGCGGCGCGCCATATTTATTATTATTATATGTAGCCTATATTTTCGGTGCATCCCTACTTATATCCCCTCCTTGTTTACAAATCCGAAGTAAGTCCATACATCCAATTTAAACACGGACAGGGCTTTCCTGATAACTTTCCACATGCCGCCCTCTTTATTTTACTAACTAACTGCATGCTGAAGGTGACCCAGCTGACATCACCAGAAAAAACTCAACACCACCATCTAGCGGATTGTAAAGAAATTGATTTTATTATACTACCAAATAGTATAATAAAAGATCGAAACTTGGCATCCGTGTATCGATACAGTATTGCCACAGAAAATATCGCGATACTATGCTGTATCAATTTTTTCCCCCACCCCTACTATTTATACTTGTTTTAAGAATGACAACAAAAAAAATGTAAATGAGAACAGCTTTATTGGGCATTCAGTAGTATGTGGACAGTTTAGAGATGTGCCAAAACTTGTCTCAACGCAAACCAGACGCTATTGCTAATTAATATATGCTGTCACCTGCCACCAAAAGTCTACAAAATCCTTTGGGAACACGGTGAAATTACATTTTAAAAAATATTAAAATGCAAAAGTTCTTTTAAACTATAATAATATTTCACATATTACTGTTTTTAATGTATTTTTGATAAAATAATTGCAGCCTTGGTGAACATAAGATAATTTTGTTCCAAAAACGTAAAAAATTAAGTATTCCAAACTTTGCTAGTGTATATACAGTATATATATATCTATATATATAGATATAATACAGTATATATATATATCTATATATATATTATATATATATATATATATATATATATTAGGCTGTGCCAAAAAATCTAAGCGATTTTCGTGCAATCGCGTCCGTAAAGTGCTCTGGTGATTAGTGTAAATCTCCAGCTACGTGCTTCTCTGATGGGAGAGGCTATTTACTACACAGAGCCGTAGTTCACTGACAAGCTACACAAAATCGAACGCGATTTTGAACGCGATTTTGTGTTGCTTGTCAGTTTTTTTCAGCTTGCTTCCATCTGAAAACCCGTGTGCTGGAGATTTACTATAATCCAGGAGCGCTTACGACGAGAGCACATGAAATCGCATTCGATTTTGGCACAGACTAATATATATGTAACGGTATGAGATTTTCACGGTATGATAATCGTCTCAGAAAATATCACGGTTTCACGGTTATCATGGTATATATAATTCTTATCAGTAACAATGACTCTTAAAAGAACAAAAACAAGTTATTTAGGTGAACAAATCCTTTTTTACAACAAACTTGAAACCCTTTTAATGAAAGTATTGAAGTCTCCCTTCTGGAAAAAATAATTAATAAATTAAAAAAAAACAATAAAAAAAATAAAGCTGTACACCTTATGTAATCATATGACACTTTAACATTTTAATAATTCTTTAAAATGTATCAAATGAAAAATATACAACTCTTTTACCTCCTTTTACCGTGTATACACACACACACACACACACACACCCATATATTCTATAGAGCTGAAAATGCATATTTTTCAATTAAAGAAAACTTATAGATTTATTATTGGCTGCTTTTGGTGCTTGACACTTTTTATTGGTCATTTTGTGTTTCAATAATAAGGTCCAAGGTTAAGAATTATGCAATTAGTTACTTAAATATAAAAAAAATTTCTCTATTTAACAACATTACAATACAACTTCACTTACTGATCACATCTCTTGTGCGGTGGGATGTTTGACTCATGAAAAATAATCACGTTGTTTGTATTCACAAAAACTGATTTACTGAAGTGAAAACACGGACGGAATTGGCGTTAGCCCAAAATACAGGACGTCCCGGCTAATACGGGACAGTTGGCAACCCTAGCTGAAAACACCATTTATGTATGCGTAGATAAAACGGCGCCACTCAAGAGACATGCAGAAACAAGCAGATTATTTATATAGCTGTCTCTTTGCGCTTAAATATTCACAGACACCTATCATATCTATTTTTGATTTATCCATCCATCAGACTGTGCGTTTTACTGTTGACATCCTCGTTATACTGTAAATTCCATGTTCACGACTGCACCGGGATTCCCTTTGCTTCACGGAAATCATACGGCCTTAACTTATAACTTGTTATTAATGCAACACATCCTAAAGTCCATGTGCGATATGTAACACTATTTCATTGTAGGAAATGCATGTTCAGATTTTATATAATGCTACTATGTTTTTCATTAAACCATGTATAGTATTTTTTTTTTTTAGTAAATCTAATGAGCTCTGGAAATTGATTCTAAATGATATTGAAAAACAGAGATGCTACAAATAGAGAGCTAAATGAAGGAAATAGCAGATAAAATGGATGCAAGAACTTTATTTTCTTCAGGCTAATCTTTTACCTTATGTAAGGAAAGTAATTTGGGTGGGTAGGTAAACAAGTTCCTTCAGGACGACGACCGGTTCTGGGGCCTGTAATTTCTCCTTCACTGGCTTGGCACACTGACAGGATGGGTAATAACTGGCTGGGACACTCTGTGTCTAATCATTTTCTCTCTCTGTCTGGTAAAGTGAGCTCCTGTGGAACAGTAATGCGGTCAACAAACGTGGAACTACTACTGCATAGCTGTGCAAGAATAAAAATGTAATTAACACCCTTGGAACGTGCCAACCAATCAGGAATCTAGCATTTCTGTAGTAAAAATGCATTTATGAAACCATTCATAATACAGCTAGATTCTAATTATAGTAACAATTATATGATCACACCAATGTTTTAAATGATATTCACTGTAATCAACAGGAAAGACCATGGGCAGTTGGGGGTGTGCATTATAACTAGGGATGCTCCGACCAGCCTTTTCGCCTCCGATACCGATTCCGATACCTAGGGTTCAGTATTGGCCGATACCGATCCGATACCAGTGAAGTTTTTTTCCCTCATTTAAATAAATATAGAATTTATATATCTCTGTGTGTGGAACTGATAATCATTCTTTCACTACTAAATACAGACTACCTCATTATAAAGAAAAATAAAATAAACAATAAATCTGAAAAAATATAGGCCTATGTATATTTATAATCTATGACAAAAATGTATCATAAACTAGGTTAGTGGATAATTCGGCAGCAAAAGTTATTCTAGAAAAATCAGTGCACAATAATTTTAGAAATCCAAACATTTCGTGAAAAAAATATTATTTTGTGGGGAACAAATAAAAGTGTTGCACTAAATATGGTAAAATGTTACACATTGCTATTTGTATTATTATAAAATCCATTCATTAAAAACATTCATGAATGTGTATATATAAGTATATACTATAAAATTAAAAGACATTTATTTTAAATGCCTAGCTTTTGTTTAATAAGGCCAACAACCTTGCTAGATACGATACGGACAAAACAAATACCAGGGCAGAACGAAATGTTTATACGGGTCTATGAGCACGAAGCGCTTACCAAGTGCGCGGTCGTGTGAAGAATGATGCAACTCATATTCTAGTCCATACGCCATGTATTTACCAAATCAAGTCTATGGGAACACAGAAAAGGATCTTGGATGAGGAGCTTTACCGAACTGACTGCTGTAAGTTAACCGAACGCGACCATGGGCTTTAAAGGCCTGATACCGAATGAATGGACAGGCCACAGCAGAGAAAAAGAGTTGTGTGCACTTTAAGGTAAGGACTTAATATGAGTATGTTAGCTCACATTAACCCTTCGAACGTGAGTTTAAATATTCTAGCTGAGCCCCGCGTGAGGGTGTTTTTCTAGGTGACGTTTTTAGAATGTATCGCCTTATTGCTTCCATGGCGACGCGTCATGCTTGTCATGTGACACAACGCAGCCACAATAGATCTGTATGACACATGGATTGCTTTTATTTAGTTTTTCCTGTTTTATTCAAAATATTCACAAACATGCTCACTATATTATGAAATATCTGATATTCCGATTCTGAAATATGTGCAAGTAAATCTATTTGGTAGTTTAAACACTTTTATGTCGACCGTGTTAGTTGATCTAAACCGGGTGATGGGCGCCACCATGTTAGTTTGCGCTGCATCCGAGATGTGGGATTTACAACAGGCAAATTCATCCTCTCCTACTGAAACACGTTAAAGTAGGTCTCCGGTAAACTGGGAGAAGAGCAGAGTAAACTTTATAGTTACCTACACAATCTGTATATGATATCAATAAAAACATGTCGTCAGATTATATTTTTTAGGATGATTATTGCCGTTTCCATAGACATCAGCCTGTATTTTACAATCTGTAAATGTATAGTTTTGCTAGTACTTATGTGTATTTAATATCTGGCTCCGCGCCAGCCAAAGCGGATTTAAATTCAGTGGTTGATGACGTGACGCACTGAAAGTTCTAGGCAAGGCAAGGCAAGGCAAGTTTATTTGTATAGCACATTTCATACACAATGGTAATTCAAAGTGCTTTACATAAAATAAAATAAAAACAATAATCACAACAATAAAACAAGGAATTTAAAAACTTTGAAAATTATTAAAAAAAATTGATTTAAGAGGTTTAAAATGAATAGAAAATTATTATACATAAAATACAGTGCAGTCAGTTCGGACGTAGCACAGTGCTCATGCAATAAATGCACAGCTAAACAGATGAGTTTTGAGTCTGCATTTAAATGTGACTAATGTTTTAGCACATCTGATCTCTTCTGGAAGCTGATTCCAACTGCGGGTGGCATAATAACTAAAAGCACATTCCCCTTGTTTTGTGTGAACCCTTGGTATTTCTAACTGACTCGATCCTAATGATCTGAGTGGTCTGTTAGGTTTATATTCAGTGAGCATATCTGCTATATATTTAGGTCCTAGGCCATTGAGTGATTTATAAACGAGTAAAAGTACTTTAAAATCAATCCTAAATTAAACTGGAAGCCAGTGTAAGGACCTCAGGACTGGTGTAATATGCTCAGATTTTCTGGTTCTAGTCAGAATTCTGGCAGCAGCATTCTGGATGAGCTGCAGCTGTCTAATGGTCTTCTTGGGAAGGCCGGTGAGGAGACCATGAACAAGTTTCTCCAAGTCTTGATTGGAAACAAAACCTCTAATTCTTGCAATGTTTTTGAGATGATAGTATGCTGATTTAATTACAGCTTTGACATGACTACTGAAACTAAGTCTGTCTCCAGAATCACACCAAGATTCCTGACTTGATTTTAGTTGTTAGACCCCTAGAGTCAAAAGGTATGCATTCACCTTGAGAACTTAATCTATGTTTCCAAATGCAATGACTTCAGTTTATTCCTTGTTTAACTGAAGAAAGTTCTCGCACATCCAACTGTTAATTTCATCAATGCATTGGCAGAGGGAGTCAATGGGGCTGTAGTCATTTGGAGATAAGGCTAGGTAAATCTGGGTATCATCTGCATAGCTGTGATAGGCGATTTGGTTCTTTCTCATTATTTGACTAAATAATCACACCGGTGTGATCGTATGCTCCATGGACCAGCCAAGACTGATCACACTGGTGTGATCGTATGCGTTAAAGGGTTAAGCTATCATATGGCTTCAGAAGTAACACAGAATAATTTGCACAATCGAAAAAAGAAGAAAATAAAAAATCTCGGATTTAGATCAGCCCTCTCTGACCGATACCCGATCCGGGAAAAATGGCACTATTGGAGCCGATACCCGATATGAATATCGAATCGGCGCATCCCTAATTACAACTTGGGGGGGGGGGCGTCATAATCCAAACGAAGGATGTGTGGGCATCACTGTAAATATCAATATCTGGGGTAAAGCACACATTAATTTATAATTAATTTGAAAAAAAAAAATCTAAATTATTTTTGGCTCCTCTCTGAGGGAGGTCTTTGAAATCTATAAGATATATGCAGTTGACAGTGATAAGCTTTGTTGTTATGACAAACTATTTTACAAAATACTATAAATATGACATTTACAGATAAAAATATGTCATTAAAATGTGATGTAGCTGCTCTGAACTTCCCAGGTAAAGACACAATACATGATAACCTGGGTGCATGAAACCATATGTTTATGACTCTGAAATGTTTTATTGTTAAAATAGTGTGTTTTCCCTTTTTGGCAGTCTAAGTCCTGCACACTTTTCAGCTTTAGCTTGATCAGTGGCCTCAGTTGTTTTTCAGTTGTTTTCAATAGATGTGCTATTTACTATGGAAAGTCACATCACTGATGTAGGCTCTCTGTGCTATAGAGCACATATCTAGCTAAGTCAGTGGTTGGGGCCAAACCTCCAAGGAAGCCCCTTAAAAAATCTTACAATAATTTAAAACATTTAAATGAAATTAATTATTTAAATTTATTAATAACTATACAATCAATCAAATAAATAAGTACATTAATGTATACATTAATTTAATTAAAACAAAAATTGCATAATTTTAAAAAATGAATTTTATAAAGAGATTTATATTACTCTGTGAGATTGTTTGTGATGCTCAGGTTAAGTACTGTTTGGCACAGTAACATGCTCAGATGGAACAGTTTACCATTCATAAGCAAATATTAATTCATTACATAAATAGTTTGATATAAAGATGCAAAGCAACAAAGTCTAGGATACATCCAACAATGTGCAGATATAACAGCTTTTGTAACACTATACAGTAGGGCTGTCAAAATGGCTGAAAAACTAAATTCGAATTTTGTACTTAAATATTATCAAAATTCATTTAAAATGCATCATTTCAGTTAGGGTGAAGAAAAGCTTTGGGCTTCTCTCCTGAGGCCACAAGAGAGCGCATCAAGCATAAGATAACATGACTATCTGCGAAAAAAGTGCATAATGTTTAAAATAATATTTATAAACCAATTATAATTAAGTTGCTTAAACAACTATAAACAAAACAGCATCATGTATGTATGCATTGTTTAATACAAAGGGCGGAAAGCCAATCACACAGAGTAAATTTTTTCATTTAAAAACATGAGATGCAGTGGGATGGGGAAAAACCCGCCATAAAATCTCGATATATGTTTTTTGCAAAGTTGAACTTGCATTAATTTTACATGGCTTTCTAAACATGCGGCTCTTTTGTGCGAGATGCGAGTGCAACGGTAATAGATGTCCCTCTAGAAAATGCGTGAAATATGCGTTCTGTGTGAATGGCTTGGTTTCGGTTTTGATGTAAACAAGATCTTCTCCGCATTGATGTTCTCTTTTTCCGCTATATTTTTAATGAACAACGCAGCAGCGCCGCATCTAGTGGCTTCAACTGGATAGGCTAACAAAAACATTATAATGCGACGACACTTACATCGTCATCGCGTCTCGTGCGCCGCTGATAAGACTGCCTCCTTAACGCACACCTAAAATTCGAATGCAGCGTTTTTGCATTCGAATGTGGATTTTTATTTTAAATTCAGCGAATATTCGAAATTCGAAAAAAAAATTTGACAGCCCTACTATACAGTAAGTATTTTTTAGCATTGTGTGCTTACACTTAATTTCAAAAGCAGGTTTTTTTCACACCCTTTATCAACACTAGTGTGATGGTGGTGGATCAGATCAGGTACTGTTGTAATGATCAAACAGGAAGTACATCTTCAGACCCTGCTTATTAGCAACTGAAATCTAGGACGGCAACATAGAAATACTATATAATTAATATATGAATGAATGAATGAACGACAACAGATTTCATTATCGGTTAGTTCAGGGCTTCCTTTCGTCCAAGACAATATTTGAAGGTGCTTCTTTCTAAGCTAATATGTACATCTAGTACTTCTGCTGTAACAAAAACAAATAAACTCAAAATTATGATGTCAGGTAAAGTTGTACATCTTTATTTTCAGTGCACTCTAAAAAGGACTCACATAGTATTATGCTGCTGTGTAAAAGTATACTGTATAAAAGCCTATACTGATTGCTTTATAAGGCAAAATAAATCAAGCAGTTCAGATCAAGAACGTGCGTCATTAGCACTCATTTGTAATTTATTACGGATTCAGATGTCTGCTCTGCCTCTTTCTATCTTTTGCTTTCTCTGTCACTCTCTTTGTCTGTTTCTCCCTGCGTATTTGACAATTAGTTAAGTGTTTGCTCTTTACCCATGATTAATAATTGATCTACTGGTGTCTTAATGATTCATATGCCATCTGTCACAATGTAACGGTTGCATGTGTGAGTCAGGGGCCCATCAAAGAGCCATGTTTTTGCAGTGGGCAGAGAGGGATAATTAAAGGCAGTGTCTGGTAGGGGTGTGCCATATCATACCGTCCATGAGAATACCGGTATAAATTTTTACATGATAAAAAAAGTGTCATATCACGATATAAATAATATAGTGACGCAGTGACGTATGGCACATTTACGTTTCCTAGCACACACAACAACAACACCACAAACTCAATAGGTGTGTTTGACTTGAAGCATTGCTGCGCAGACTGATCGGTGTATGACATCAAAGTATTGCGAGAGTGGTTCTAGAGCATATTCAAGCGCACACTCTAACCCCTTATTTAAGGCTGATTTATACTTCTGCGTCGGACCTACGAGATAGATGTGGTCACCGTTTTATATTTTACTTCTGAGCCACTCCGACATTCTTCTTTACAAATCCTAGTTTTGTACTTCTAATAAGTGATTGCTGTTTTGGTTTGATCTCTCCCCTGCGCTTCCGCGTTCGTCACTTCTGAGCAGCGCATGCGCAACGCTGACCTCATACGTAATCCCCCGGGTGATTTCATGTGAAACTGTTGGCGCAAGCTAGAGAAAACTGTTTATATCGTTTTAAATATGGATATTTTGTTTACAAAAACGCATCGATTCGCTACAGAAGGCCTTTGTTCACCCCCCGGAGCCGTGTGAGACACTTTTTCATGGATTTTATTTAACTTCTTTTGGACTGATGCATGCAACACCCGCTGAGTGGCATTAAACAGCTTGAAATATCAAATACAATTTTTTATATAACTCTGACTGGATTCGTCTGAAAGAAGAAAGTCATATACACCTAGGATGGGTGAGTAATTTATGGGCTAATTTTCATTTTTGGGTGAACTAACGCTTTAAAAAGCTAACATAAGCTAACATAAGCAGTAGCATTTACATATAACAGCGTATCTAAAAGTTTGAGACAACAACAAACAAAAAACATACCATGCGCAATCCTCTTTACTAATATTCTCTCCGTCTCAATCGGGCTAAAATTGATAAGCAATATAGACAACGTCATTGTTTACAATACAACCGGAGCACATGCCACTGAGCTGAGGGGTGTGACGTTTAGACTCACACTGGCGGTTTAGCGAATCACACCACACTGAGCCAGCTGACCAATCTGAGCCCAATGCGTATTTCTGAGGGAGGGGCTTAATAAAAACAGGAACTCATCGGAGCATTCAAATGAGAAGGGACAGAGTGGTGTAGAATAAAGGTAAGTTATGTGAAAATGAATGTGTTTTTTTAAAACGAAGCATTAACACGTTAGACTGCACCCCATAAACACAATCAAGCCTAGAAAAAAAACAGTCAACCACCTCTTTAAAGCAAATGTTGCAAGCAAATGTTGAGAAGAGTTGTCTTATTACTTTTTTACTCTACATGTTTGATCACTCGAGCCTTAAGTGATCAAACATCGCTCGGCAGATGTTGAAACCTGCAAAACAGTCCTGACTTACTCTGAAAGAGGGGCTGCATAATATAATCTTTTTATCTTAATTTTTATCTTTATCTTAAGTCAAGATTAGTGGTCTACCGATGTACCTACAAAGTATTTGGCATTTTTGGATACGTTTTTGTGTTTGGCCGATGTGTGGCAGACTCAGGACAGACCTGAGCAGAGTTCCCATTCTCTGTTTCAGCTGTTTTTAATTAGTTTAACAAATTGTTAGGCAGAACTGTTAAACAACAAAGTTAACGGTAATAGAAAGGCAAATGCAATACTTTGCCGTCTACTGTCAGCATTCAGCGAATACACATTTATGTAGCGAATCAGCTCATGGGAAAATATGAATAATTAATCATAACTAGTTATAATTAATTATGAATATTTAGATCCGCTGTAGATATTTACTTGACCTCACAGGGTCAACTGTCTGTCAATTCTAAAAACATTAATTTCCTGGTTAAGGGAAAAAACTTCCTTACTGTACAATACTTACACAGAGCATGTAGCAGAAATCTGCATGATTAAGTGACTCCAGATATGAGCAAACAATGAACAACGTCAAGTGTGATACAAGTAAGGCTTTATTAACTACATAAACACTTAAACTAGTCTAACATACTCATAAACACTTAAACTGGTCTAACATACACACACACACACACACATACAGTTGGTATAGGAAAGGGTTAAAGCTTAAAGCAGTAAAGAGAAGAGAAAAAAAGAATATGAAGTTATGGAACCATTTGCATATCTACAGCAGATCTACCACCTGAAGGAAACATCAGATTCATAGTTCAAACACACCTTTGTAAAAAGAAGCAAATGATACTTAATGTATCAATTAATAAAACCTAAGTTTGAATACTTGCATGTCTCGTATGTCTGAAAGGAAGGCTTGATGCAATCTGAAGGCTCAAAGTTGATCTTTGCTGAAGTTGGTTGATGAAAAAGAACGAGTTTGAGTCAGATGATCTTGGTGAATGGAAAAGTCAAGGCCGAAGCCTGGCACAAAACTTAAGGATGTCCTGGAGCGTTGTAGCTCACATCTTCTCAAAACATAACAGAACCACCGACTCTGGGAGGGTTCCTAGTGTGGGGCTTTTAATGTCTCGAAAGATTCTCGCCTCTCAAGAGGGGCTTGTCCAATGAGAAAGACGGAAATTCCAAGCGGGAGGTGGCAATTGCTGGAGGGTTTTACGACCCTTTGTCTCTAAGCATGGTATTTCGCATATGTAATTTGCTTGGGTGTTGATGCACAAACTAATAAAGATTCTTAGAACACTAATATGTTGCATACGTATCAACATATAATATACACTCTCAATTAGAAGACGAATTCATAGAGACCAAACATAGTATATGTAAGGTTACATGAATGAGTAGTTCTATCATAAGCATGCATAAAAATAGTCTACAATACAACAGATAATATACAAGACAGCAATAATATACACAATGACCTGAAGGATATGTGTTCATTCAAAGAAAGGTTTTCCTATTAATTAATTAGAGAAGAGTAAATTTTTCACTGTGCACTGTGGATTTCCTATGGAAATTGTAGTGAGAGGGGTGACTCTCAACATGCCATTAGGTCGTAAAATGTATCTGGTGTCAGGGTTGCCATGGTAACCAGGGTCCTGGACCCTGTTCACAGACAACTTGACACCCAGTATGTTTATTGGGTGAGGCGTCTGAGCACGTTGTGGTTAACTCTAATGCAATAACTGATTTGTTAAACAAATTAAAAATGGTGTGTTTGATTGGTCCAGACGCTACATTTATATAATTTAAACTTCTTTAAATTCATAATAATTTAAAGTCTGGTTATCTAATCAGGGCTCCAGACTCATTCTTCCAACTGGTCGCTCTTTTGCGACAAACTTTCTCAGCCGGCACCGAGCACCAGGGCCATGATTGGTCGCAATTTTTATTTTGGCTACAGGGATAATGGAAGCTTGATAATGGGAACTAGTTTATAGTTACTTGTAGGAATATATATCATAGTTTATAGTTAAATGGAAACGAAAGTGGTTAACATTAAACCCGTTCTTTATCATCAGTAGTATAATTTGCGATTTGAATTTTGTGAACAGAAGTTCCTCTTTTGCTAAGTTATAAGCCGGGCTTCGGATGCTTTCACTTCGATTTTGTGATCTTGGTGTCACGTTTTTCAAGAAAAGATAATTGTCTGATTTGCATACATCTATACACCTTTCACTTTTTAAGACTAAAACAAAAGATGGATTCATTGTTATTCTTAATCAGCAAAACAATAAAAGAAAAGATGCATGACATGAGGCAGGGATTGCCACATGCTGTATATACACCAAATAATAAATAATAGACATGTTTGCGACACTGAGAATCAAAGTAATAAAAAAAATAAAATAAAAGAGCGCCTACAAAGTAGGGTTGTGCCGATAGACAATAGTATTGTGTATCGACGATAGTCAGAGATATGGACGATAGCAGATGTCTTTGTCGATAGTCAAGATGATATTAGGTTCATTCTCATATTAATGTATTAAATTATAATAATAATGATTATTTTTATTAGGCTATTATAATTCGGCTATTATTATCAAATTGCCCCACTATTTCACTTCAGCACCGCATTTCACACACACGCGCTTTGGTGCGTTGGGCTCGGGCGTGCGGTCCGGAGTGCTGTTTGACTGATGTATCCGTTCAGTTTAACTTTATACTTAACGTGTTCGTTTATATCCAATATTTAGTGTTAAACTGTTGGCCTTTAAAATAAATCTACTTTTGATTTTCAACGTTGACTGATTTTGCAGACCTTTTAGACTGATAACGTCCGTGCGGCAAATTTGTCACTGTCAAGGTTTTCAAGGAACGACCCAACTGCAGAATGGACAGGGGAAACAATTTATTAGCAGACTTAGAACACCATAGGATAAGGCAGGGAGACAGTCACACAACAAGGCAGGGTACACAACAAGAGAACAGGCTGGTCACGGATGGGGGGGGGTTGGGGGTAACTCCAGACTCAGTGGCAAGAGGAGGCTAAGGTAGCAGCTCAAGGCACCACAGGCTTGGCCCTGGGGGTAGTGACTCTTGAAGCTCCAAACAGGTCTGCCAGGTCAGGAGAATCCGCAACCAGGGGGAACACATGTAGCAGGGCAGGAACCATTCGGCAGACACACTCAATGACCAGACAACAGGGGAGACAAGAGAAGACACAGATCAAAAATGGGAACGGCAAAATAACGAGGGTAGGAAAAAATAGACTGAGAGAAAAAAAAACAAATTATAAAATAAGTACTAAAAATAAGAACTGAAATTTCTCAAAACAAACGGATAACCCTCTGAAAAACTTGGGAGAAAAAGGGTCAAGAACTATAACCCAAAATAGAAACAAGACAGCGACCTTCCTGAAACTGAAAGAAAAAATAAAACAAAACAAATACTAGAAATAAAACTGGAACTTCTCACGACACAAGGATAACCAAAATAAAAAGGGGAAAAAAAAATCGAAAAAGAGTTCAGGACTAACAAAAGGATGAAACCACTAGGACTATACTAGACTATAGACAAAACACAGAGACAAGGAAACTGGGGCCAACGAGAGGGAAACTGGACTAACCGAAGTCGACTGACAAACACACTCAAACAAGACTAACGGCAACAGCACGGAGAATTCACACGCACAACCAAAGAGGAGACAAGGAGGAAAATGCTGACAAAGATAATGATGACAAAAGGAAATGGAGACACCCGAAGGTACTGTAGACAGAAGTAATGAGAACACTGACGACAAACGGAGGCACTGAAGACAAAGATGGCAATCAAGATAATGCAGATAGACAAAGGTAAAGCGTACACGGACGACATAGGAGACAACGAACCAGCAACGACGAGAGGGAAATGAGCACCCTATAAAGGGTTCGAGCACACGAGGATCAGCTGAACACAATCGGATGAACGAGGACTAAACAAGGGAGTATGGTTATTGAAATTGACGCGGTGGGACAAGAGGAGCACATGGCCAACAAAAACAAAGACACAACCATGTGTTCAGGCACAAGATAAACAAAGAAACATTGAACAAAGACAAGACAGACAAAGCTGTCAGGGCAGGATCCTGACTGTCACAGGACGCGCGGTATGACAGTTGTGTCCGACTATGTATGAACTAGCTGTTTTAAATACAGTATTTTTTATATTTAACATGCTAGTTTATCAGTATGTTTGAAAGTATATTTTTTCGATTATTGGTGCTTCTATAGGCTCACTCTCGCACACCTGCGTGGTTTAAAACACCAAATAGTTATGCTATGACAAGTAGGGCTGTCGCAATAACCGTATACCGCGCTATCGACGAGCAAACCGGAGAGGAATGCAAGAACCGCAGCAACCGTGATTTTCGCGTGTTTTCTTTTTTCATAAGGTTATGCCCTTCTCGTTTTACACTTCATGCATGTGGACTGAATATTGAACAAGTTAGTAATGATAACATAATGTGTACCATGCTGATTTGTACAGAGGCTCCGTAGATTTGCACTTAACAAGCCTAAATAGACTTACTTGTGTCTGTCCTCCAGGCCGAGTCATATATATTTGTGAAAATAGGTTGTCATGTTCAAGGAAAGCGAAATCTCTGTCTTAGCATCGACGCATAGCTAGTCAGCTGAGCCTTCTAAAGTGGAGCTCAAAGTTAAAATTATTTCAACAGTTGACAGTGCTTGCATGTTTTTTTCCCACAAGAATACCAACATGTTCAACTTCTCTGGTTTAGGCAAGCAGGTCTTGTTCTTTACTTTAGCCATGAAACTATCATCGTTTTTCTCAATGTTAACGTAATTTGCTTGGCGGCGCACCTTCGCGCTCCTGCTGAAGCGGCAAGTGTAAACCAGGCTCTACACTCTAAAGCTGCGTTCACACTAGCAGCGACGTGCTAGTGGGCGTTCTCACTTCTGTTTGCCTTGACAGGAATCAGGTTTCGTGCTGCTAAGTACAAACGTTTTGGAGGCAAAAGACTAAATATAATATATAAATCTGTACGTAAAAACAAAAATGAATGAGAAACAGAGCCTACTTTTTTTCCATTGCATATGTTTATCTACGGCTGAGAGGAGAACGATCACATGGGCACTGCCGTCTTCTTTCCTATTAGCTGTCGCTCACGAAAGTCGCTCTTCATTTGCATAAAGTTGAAGGATTCTGAACTTTGTCGCCTCGCTGGACACGCCCCATCCATCGCCAACGGCCGCTGTCGCACTTGTCACCAGAAATCGCCAGCTCTCCATTAAAATGAATGGGATCGTGCTTTGTCGCTTGTAGTGTGAACGGGGGTTTAAGCGCTGCGCAGTTCAAACGAGTAGCGCGGTTCCGTAATGCTTTCAGCTTCGTTTGCCGTTTGATGTTTCTCATATGCAACAGAAATGGCAAAAAATTTAGTCGCACAGGCAGAAAAAATGGTCGCAAAATGCTCTGCTAATGAAAATTTCATTTCACAAACCTTGCAAACTTTGTCGAATCCTGTTGTGAAATCTTTTGAAGTGTGCATTTGTTGTCTGAGTGATGGTTCATCTGTCCATGCAAATTGGATGCGGACAGAAGAGTTAATCTGTCACTGCATATGCATGGTCAGCAGATTTTGAATCCTTGATTTTAAACCAAAGTTGGCCACTATGTCATATTCATGTCATATTCGCTGTGTGCCGTATATGAAATTAGCGCTACCTTGTGTTTATTAGAAGAAAAAAAAGATTCCCAGTGTGCATGACTTAGCTGATCCCTTACTGCACTGCTGGTTACAGGGCTTACTTCCATTTATTCATATTTTTTGACAATTTCTTTATTTGTGGAAAATACTACAGTGTCATTTCTATATATTTGCAGAGCTTAATCTTTCGTGTTAATCATTAGTATGAACTTTGGTTATACAGCAGGCTTACATGAATCACAGGAAACCCGTTCTGTGCTATATTTATGGTCATTTGGTCTTTTGTTAGTGGTAACATGTCATGCTGTTCATTCAGTGCCAGGGAATTGTCTTCACACCAGCTTTGTGTTCCTGACCCGCCTACACACAATATTGTTTTCAGTGAAAACAATCAAGATCTCTCTCCTTCCTCTCAACCTCCTCTCAAAGTGAGGAAGGAGCTATCCTTGCATGAAATTAGTGTTTTTTTCTGTGTATATAGATACGAATGCATCTTGGCATTAGGCTTAGAGAGTGTTTGTCTCTAGGCAGTGATGGTTTGTAAATGTTAACGTTATAAACACAAGCTGTTATGAATTATGTAAGCATAATTGAACGTGCTAATGTTACACAATTTGTACTGATGGATTCATCTCAATACTTGCAGGGGGCATGATAGTTTTATAAACTTTTCACAACAGATTTCATGGTGACAGGTATCATTTTGCCACTTAATAAATGCAACATAATATTGTCGGATGTCTCAGAGTATCAGTGTCATCATAACATTTTCCATTGAATTTTTTATCCATTTTAAGATTTTGTCAAATCTTTTTCTGATTGCACCATTTGTGGCCTTGCCATTTAAATACTCCCAGAAGCTGTAGGAGCAATTTTCTCTCTTTCTTTCTTTCTTTAGCAGTCTTTTAGTGAAGTCTTTCATCTCAATCCTGTGCTGCTATTTTAATTCTTTCTCAGGTCCTAATTAGAATCGCTGACATCCTGCTACCTTGACACCCCAGATGTGACTAATATGCAGGACAATCTGGGATTAATATTCCACTCTTATAAAGCCCTGCTAAAAAAGAAGTGAACATATTGAGTGAGAAATATTCTGTGGTTTGTGCTATGCACTTATTAATTTCACTATGGGTGGGCTACAGGAGCTGTTTAAGGCTGTATTGAAGTCTTATTTTATCTCTGATGCATAGTTTAATGCAGGTCTTCATTAACGCTCATGAGCATGGCTATAGGAAGTTGGCAGAAATAAGGGTTCTGCAGAATATCGTAGCCTCATCTACACTTACAGCAGATAAAAAAACTTTTATTTGTAGATACTTCTGAACATATTAATATTAGGGAAACTCATTTTATGTGCTGCCACAGTGTACTAATTAAACTATGTAAAATAAATGTATCTGTAAAATAAATAGTTTAACAATGTTAAAAGCAATTTAATTTGTATATCCCATATAGTAGATAAGAACATTTTCATAATTATTTTCATGAATTTCCTTAAATGAATTAATAAAACATTAATAACTTAACAACAAAACATTGTATTTTTATATTTGTCAAATAAGATTCTGCACAAGAGAACTGTATAAATTTGCACATTCTGTTTGATCTGTTTTCTATTTGTTTAAATCAGTATTTTACATAATTAATTTTCATCCTGTTACACTGGACGTGTCTTTAAACATCTGTTGAATTCAAAATTTGGAAACCAGTGGAGATAAATTCTCAGTTGCTTCAGCTAAAGCCAAATTCTGTGTATAAAGTCGCTCTCATCTGATTCTCTCACTCTCTGTGTATCTTCCTCTTTTTTATGTGTCTCGTGTTCATACACCTTTCTTTGGCAGTCTTTTTCATCTCAGTGGGGTGGAAGGGGATGAAGTTTAATTAGCCAACAACAGGAGTGCCAGGTGAATTGGGATATGAGAGAATCCAGAATTTCAGCTTTGGTTGAAATGTTGGAAAGGACGGTTCATCCCAGGTTACACACATGGCATTCAGTGGGTAGCTGTCAGGAACCAAATGCTGCCAACAAAAGCTTCTTTCTCACACACACTAATGCTCCTCTCATTTCCCTCTGAGTGTTGCATGCAGCATCACAGACGAGTTGCTGTTTCCTGTTAGGTGGCGCAGCAAATAAGAGACAACATTTGCATTTTATAATGAGCCATGGCCTTTGAGAGATGAGGGATTCTGTTCATTCTAATCAGAACAACAATAATCATATCATATTATTGCAGGGTCCTACTAGCCAGCTTCTTGGGAGGGTGCTAGTAGGGATGGGTATGATTTCTAAAGTTCCTCAACAGCAATGATCAATCATGAAAATGCATTTATTACGTTTAAATACTGTGTTTATATATTGTCCACATTTACACTCCTTTTTTCCTTAGAGCAGTGACTTTTTCAGGTAACCCCCTTTAGATTTGTTTACATTTATATAGCACTTTTCTAGGCACTCAAAGCACTTTACATTTCCAGGGGGTATCTCCTCATCCACCACCAGTGTGCAGCATCCACCTGGATGATGCGACGGCAGCCATAGTGCGCCAGAACGCCCACCACACACCAGCTTATTGGTGGAGAGGAGACAGAGTGATGAAGCCAATCAGTACACTCTAAAAAAATGCTGGGTTAAAACAACCCAATTTGGGTTATTATAATATAATTTTGGCAACCCAACGCTGGGTCAAATATGGACAAACCCAGCGTTGGGTTATTTTAACCCAGTCGGTTGGGTTAAATCCTTAACCCAACATGCTGGGTTGTTTTATTTAACTCAACTATTGTTTAAAATGACTACTTTGCTGGTTAAAAACAAACTTGAAAAAGGTTTAATAATAATAATAATAGTAATAAAAAAAAATCACAGAGAATTACTAGAGGCAACAGTAACAATCAAAATGTAAAGATTTATTAATAAAAAAGAACATCCAAATGTAAGACAAAAGAAAGCATATATAAACTCATATAGCAAAAAGCATGATATATTTTCATGCTCAATGAACAATAAAACAGCATATAAAACAATTATATCCAATTTCTGTTTTATAAATATAAAAATAAATAAATAACATCAATAAATTACATTAGCTTCGATTTTAACATTTACATTATATACACAAGTAAACACACACAAGTAAAATGCTTCATATATATTAGTTTGACGACTTTCCCCTTCATATAAACTCACATAACTTTTTAGAGAGTAAGTTTAACAAAGAGGCACAAGAACACAGTGGCACAAGTAAAATGCTTTAGATATATGTATTAGTCTGACAACTTTCCTCTTCATATAAACTCACATAACATTTTAGAGAGGGTTAGTTGTCATGGTTCCTGTGCTGCTCAACATGACAAATATCCACGGAGCAGTCTTACTGAAGGAGATTCTGTTCCTGGGAGTTTGTAGACAACAGTCTGCAAAAATTCCCACACTGGTGCGCACTGCTTCGGGAAATGGATGTCCAAAACATAAACAAGTTTAAAGCATGTGTCCAGAGCACCAAGGAGTGTGTTTTGCTGCAGTTCCTGTTTGCCAACAACAACAAAGGCTTGATGGCACTGACTGTCATCCCCAAGACCAAGGACAAAGGGGAAGGGTTTAGTGAGCTCAGGCTCCTTCAAGTATTCAACCATGTTGGTCCCAACCTGTTAAAAACAGAAGAATGTTAAAAACATACAACTCACTATACATTCACAATGCAGCCTTATAAAACAAAATCAATCATTAATATTTTATATATCGTGCAGTTGACTCAAATGACATTCTACATTCATTTGCATAATTAGTCCTTCAGTCTTTATAGGGTGCTTCTCAAATGGAAGGTTGCATCCTAGTAAGGCTGTCTGTCCAAGTCCAGTCCTTCTGAGGCTTCTAGGCTATAGAGTCCTGCTCAGTATTAAATGCTATAATGAGACATCTAGTAAGTGCGCATGGCTTTGCCATGTCATAAATGTTTTCACCCCCATGGTCAAGCACAAAGGGGGGAAAAAAAATTATTATAAATCTTTATATTAACTGACTTTCTATTAAAGCAGTACAGGCAATTACAAATGTTTGTGGTCTCCCAGTGGCATTATGTTATTCATTTACAACATAACATGCCTTTATCAATCTTTTTTTTTTTTTTTTTTGCATTACATAGTGACAAGTAGCCACACAATATCAGTCTATATTAGCACAGCTGTGATTTGGATGCAAGTAGGTAATTACAGCTGATACAGCATTCATGTCTTTATTGAACATCCCATTAAACATGTAAGTGAACTTACCTTGTTGTTGTAGCCTGGATAGTCCACAACTTTTTTTTTTTGCTTTGTAATTTTTATGAGTTTAGGATGTTGTGTTGTGTTGTTTAAAGATCATATTTTTTCATTTAGTACTACTCTTCAGAGGTTTCATATTATTTAAATGTTTCACAGAATACAAAAAGTAAAATGTAATGATCATAAATAATTTTCAATAAGTTCACTCTCCATTTCTTTTAATACATTGTGTTTTCCTATCCTTGATACAGTGAAGGTTTTCACTCTTATAATGGGATGCTCAATAAAGACCTACAAGACTTATAATTATACGTCATTATCTTAAAGGCAGAGTTCACCAAAAATGACAATATTTTTGTTAAAATTACTCACCCTCATGTTGTTTCAATCCCATACAGACTTTGTTTATCTTCGGAAAACAAATGAAAATATTTGTAATGAAATCTGAGAGGTTTCTGTCCCTCCATTGACAGCCTACTCAACTACCACTTTTAAGTGACAGAATTTTTTTTCACTTCCACATCAATCTCCAGTGTGCATTCATGAGAGAACAACGACAGAGCAGACATTCTCACGATACAACCCATCCCGGAAGCGCTGCTCTGTTTAAAAGCAGAGGAAGAGGAACGCTGTATTCAAGCTTCACTAATTAAATTCTACATTGATGGTGCTTTAGGTCTTGTTTTTTGTTTTTTTAAATGGAGCCAAAGTGAGCATTTTCTGGATGCCTTGAAAGTGGTAGTTGAGTAGGCTGTCAATGAAGGGACAGAAACTTCTCAGATTTCATTACATATATCTTCATTTGCGTTCGTGTTCCTTAGATGAACAAAGGTCTTACAGGGTGAAGGGGGGGGGGGGGGGACTATCCTTTTGTGTTTGTATATATTTAATAGGAAATATATAAATTACATGACCAATTAATGCAGAAAACCAATTAATTCCAAAGGGTTCAAATACTTTCTCTTGCCACTGTATATAGCTTTTGGAGTTCTTTTTGGATTTTGAGCCATGACAAATAAAGAATTTAACACTGAGATGACAGTGACTTGATAAACACCTGATATGTTTAGCCATTTTAAGTTGCTCCTAGTATGGTTTGCATAGTGATGTGTGCAATACAACATTACTTACATGCTTGAATTCAATGAAAGACTTGATATTTTCTTTCAAGCTTGGTTTGAACATTTTCATCCCATTTTTTGTAGACAGGGGTGGGCAGTATCACAGGAAGCAGCCTGAGTGCAACGTCACTTTGGACTTCTGTGCAGATTCATATTTTGTATCAATTAATTATTTTGTCGTCATTATTTTAAGGAATAACTATCAGTTCTTGCATTCACAACTGTACCTGGAGACAAATAGTCTACATTGTGAATAAGCTCCTGAGCCTTTTTCTCCTGGCTGGCAAAGCAAAGGATTTTGTCTTTGAAACTCAATTTCCAAGTTTGGAAAAGTCTCTCTGCATGGTCGGGGAATAATATAAAGAAGTCTTGTGAAATCTGAAAATGAGAAATCAACAGTGCATTAACTTATTTAAAAAACTTAAAACGCAATGCTCTATCTTCAGCCTTTATTGAAAGTTGTTTAACCCATTTCATAGGTTTTTCAAGTTCTTTTTTAAGACTATTAAGTTCCAGAGCAGTACAGGCAAACTAATTTTGGCCTCTACATGGTGCTGAACCAGATGTCTCTTAAATGATCTGCTGTAATTAAATGTCCAGTGACACCCGGCTTGGACACACTCAAAATAACTTGATGAACTATATACATTATGCATTCTCCTTAGATAAGAAAACAAAAAACAAACATTGGCCCCCAAGTCTTTTTGCACTTAAAGCAGATATATCCAATCTTAAATGTGCATTTCTTCACTCACAACAAGCAGCTATCACAGGTGCTTTTTTAAATTTCAGTCGTAGGCCTATCTTTGGTATCATTGCTTCAAGTGATTTTTCATCAAGCAGCAAGAGGGTTTCTTCATCAATTTATTCATCTGTTAAGAGAAAGAGAAGAAAAAAGGCAACAAGAGAAGAATGTAAGAAAGCTGGCTTACCCAGAGCACAATAGGTTATAATGAACATATAGAGAGGTGCATTTTCATTTTACCTAAATAAAGTTTACCTTTAAAGCTTGGTATCAGGACATCCAAGTTCCATTCTTTCAGCTTCTCCTGTACAAAATTATCCTTTATTATTCTGATGGGATACACCAATAAGAATTTTTTCATTTGCTCACTTATTTGAACTTTTCTCATTAAAACACTTTGTTTGTTTTGATCATGTTTTCAATTATCAAAGGTCAAAAACACATGCATTAAACTTATTCTCTGGGGCGTTTTTGGTATTTTCGCCTAAATTTGACATACTCAAATTCAAATGTTTACCCTACACACAAACAATGGAGGAAATTAAAAAAAATGGTTTCATTGTAAATAAAAACCTTTGAACTACAAAATATGAGTGTAATTCTTTATAAATAACATTATATATTTTTCAAATATTACAATAAACACAAAAAACATAGGCGCTTTTGGAGTTTTAAAACAAATTGTTTTTTTGAAATTCTGTAATTCAGGTTCTATTAGGTCCAGCTCTCTGCAATTTACTTTGTTTGATGCCACTACATGCCAAAAAGTACCAGAAAAAAGGTTTTTGAATCTTTCAAATAACAGCTTCTAAACAGGAGTTATTACATTATAAGTGAAACGAGTCGAATTGTCTATTTCTGCATCTAAATGTGTCATTGTGAGTTTCCTCTGCAAAAACAGGCTTTATAACAGAAATAAGACACACATTAACCCCACAATTCTATTTTACTCTGTGCCATAAGCACTTTAATTGATTATTAATTGAATTATGTTTCATTTTTATGTTTTTCTAAGTAGTAATATACAAAATGGCACAAGCGAATTGGACCAATTTCAAATATTGTTTATACTACAATCAAGTTTAATTATTTCAGGATGCACAAGACTGTCTACATTATAAAATATATCTGGTCTATCACAATCTAAAATAGAATCCATATCCTCCAGCTTTATATCATTCAATTTATGTGCATTCTGTATTGGTATACTGATTCACAGCATCCTTTCAGTTGACTCACTCCTGTATCCAGAGCATCTCTCCATGACAACATTGCATCATCCATTTTCCCCCTAAATAAAAATCCCTGGTCCAGAGCTAGCTAATTTGCTAACCGGCAGCTATCTGAAGCATTCAGAGCGTCAAACAAACACATATCAGTTCATCCACACAGCACTGTAATAATCCATCTATATTTACTGTATATTCACTGTATATTCACTGAAATGCATAATGTACTGTACTTTTCTGTCAATAAACAGTGTATCAGATTGCTAGCTGTGCTATCACGTTTCCAAACAACGATTCTAATATAAAACACGCTCAAAAACACGCTCATATAGCCTTACCAGACGCGCGTTCATTCCTCTCCACGGCGCCGCAGAACGTTCTTCACCTTATATAACTTGTAATATGATTATCATAGATTGATAAAATCCGAGCCGCATGTGCAGTATCCTTTCCGTGAGGGAAACTCGCCTTCAAAACACAGAGTCCACAAACTACAGCCCCCAATGTACAGCGTACATTCCCGGATGCAAGACCCCCCTCTCCCCCTCTAGTGATGCAGAGGTGTCAAATTTCATGGCTCTGAATTGGCCGCCGAGTTCAGAGACTGTAATCTGACCAATTGCAGTCCACAAACGACCACAGATCTCTATAACATCAGACGCGCTGGCTGTGCGCGCTTTGGATATGAAGAGCGCCTGTTTCCAGACGAGCGTTTATTTCTTAACCTGGGCAAAACGCTATATATCTCGCCGATGGAAGCACGCAGAAACGTGAATGGTCTTGTTTGAAAGAAGAGATCCTAATCTAAAAGATAATATAGAGTATATAGATATGTGTGGCTGTTTGCGGCTGACTGAAACAGTGCTACGAGTATAAATGTAAATTCACTCAGAGGTGACAAAAATCGAGATTATATTGAAGATCATTCGATCTGTGATTATCACACAATGAAATAATCTACATAGTCAAATTCCTGAGAATGAGAGCTTTCTTGTGATATATGACTTGACTTTTTTGTGAAAAATATTTTTTTTACTGCTTTATTTTTTTTTACATTTTACTGCTTTATGAATATAAAAACCAGACACTCCAAGCTTTCAAATGAACCCATATATGGGCTGATACCATATAAGGAAGGCTATGTAAATGAAGCATAAACATTTTTAACGCAATTTTGGACCCGTATGCGGGTCCGCAGAGCTTAACTGGTTTTAAGACATACTGGCTAGTTTATTGCTGCATAATCAAATCTCTTTCACTAAACAGGGACATTTAATATTCAAGCGGCAAATATTATTATTATTATTGTCTGACAAACTGTATTTTGAACAGATTTCATTTGTTTCGGAAAATATGTAATTACTTTACACAGAGAAAAACGGATTATTCAACAGACATATTCATTGCCTTCATGTAGTTAATTAATAAAACATAACTTTGCTATATCTAAATTTTTTGTGCTATGGTATAGAACTATATGACTATGGTTTTAAAATTGCACCTTCTAAGATTGCCGTCACACATGAACTCACTCATATGCTTTATATAAAGCCACGTCTCAACGTCTTAAGACATTAAACAAGCCACGACTGCTAACGTTATTTCTCTCTATTTATGGATATGACCAGTGCTGTAAGTAGGTCACTCCCAGTCCAACAGGTGTAAAGTAACGTTAGTCAGAATATAAACACTTATTGTAACGTTACTCACCCTAGTGTTTCAGGACAGGACAAAAACACAGTTTGGAAGATGGACTCATGATGTACTCACTAATTTGGAACAAAAGTTGATAGTTTATGGACACACCTGACACGATCGAGTGTCGTGTCATAAAACAAACACGCGTCGTGCATATACAGTAGATGATATAGAATATATATATATAATAATATATATATATATTGTATATGTGTGCTTTGATGACACGACACTCGGCGTCAGTATCTAATATATCCACCTTAAACCAATGAAATGTTGGCCAAAAGAGACGTTTGATTTATTTAAAAGGCATGAAAAAGCTGTATTACAAAATGGGCCTACAGACTAGCAAAACAAAGCTAACGAAGCAAGGAGTTCATTTTTAAAACTGTTAATGTCAAGTGAACCGCCTTATGTTGCATACTTTTGCATTTTCTGGTGTATAGTAATAGTTTTATAGATAAAAAAACTAGGGATGCACGATATATCGGCCACCATCTCGGTATCGGCCGATAAAATGCTCATTTTTTTCTGTTATCGTATTAGGCCTGATAAGAAAATTTGGCCGATATCTTAAAGCTGATAAATAATGCATTATTTCCTTCAGGGACACTTCAGATGCGCGCTGTTCGTTAGCAGCCTTTTGTGCAATTGTACGTTGAAATATTGTGTTTATTTGATGTATATCTGATTTATCTCATATAGAATGCGTTTGGTTAAGTTAAAAGAGCGCTTCAGTTTACCGGTGATCGTCTTTAGCTCAGCGCACGCAGCTCAAACAGCAGTGCACAACATTAATAACTATAATTGGGGAATGTTGTGTAATAACATTTACTACATGCCTGTTTTGTTGATCTGTGGCGCATTCATTTTGATTATTTACACGTGTAATGATGTCCAGTGACTTGTTTGCATTATTTATGCATTATTTTATTTATTTGTAAGACTTTTTTATGACTAAATTTGGTAATTGGAGAGTAAAAATATTTTTAAAACGTACACCGTTCAAACTAGGCTGCTTATGTTGAAGTGTTTGGCATGTGGCTTTTAATGATGAGACCTTTTTTTGTAATCAGGGCTTTCAAAAAGAGGATATAACCAATTTGGATATAGATTTATCGTCCAACATATCGGTTATCGGCTTTCAAAAATAAAGAATAATCGGTTATCGGTATCGGCCAAAATTTTCATATCGGTGCATCCCTAAAAAAACACAAACATACCTTTTTTCTCCGAATAACAGCTGTCTTCGCTGAAAAACGATGGTTCTTGACTCCTGAGGCGATTCAAAATGCCCGCGAAGGTAGAGTTGAGGCATCGAGGAGGGGGAGGGGTTCACTGTGTCAACTGTCACTAAAATTGACCCAACTGGTAACCCAGCGGTTGGGTTACACAAAAAACTACCCAACACTGAGAAAATAACCCAATAAAATGACCCAACAGGCTTAACCCAGCGGTTGGGTAGAAAAAATAACCCAACATTTTTTAGAGTGTAGATATGGGGATTGTTAGGAGGCCGTGATGATCAGAGGCCAATGGGCAAATTTGGCCAGGATGCCGAGGTCACACCTCTACTCTTTTCGAAAGACATCCTGTCATTTTTAATGACCACAGAGAGTCAGGACCTCGGTTTAACGTCTCATCCGAAGGACGGCGCTTGTTGGACAGTATAGTGTGCCCATCACTATACTGGGGCGTTAGGACCCACACAGACCATAGGATGTGTATAGACATATCCACATATACAAGGTACAGATATGTAAAGACACTTTTTACATTTTTGGGTGAACTGTCCCTTTAAATCCATCATGAGTGTCACATCTGGTTCCAACTGGCATCTTATTATTGTCACACAAATATGAAAAATCAGTTTCTCCATATGTTAAAGTTGTATGCTCCTGTCTGATTGTGGCTATACATGAACAACCATGTGGAATGAAAGACAGAGATGACTCATTGGTCATGCTTGAATATCACCTGTGCTTAGAAGGAAGCCGTGAATCAGAAGTGACCCTTATTAGAAAGTGTGCTGGCTGTCATTCACTGAGAGGGATTACCTCATTAAGGACCACACAGATTTAGCACCACTGCTCTAATTACTCCCCTTTACCTACAGTATCACTATGAGTCATCACTATTGCGCTGATTACCATGTCACTAATGATAGAGATTGCATAGTTTACAAAATATCATCATTAACATATTTGTGAAATATTCATATATCCTGCATACTTTCTGTTGATTTAGTTTCTTTGCCTAACCTATGTTTGTTTTTATTTTGTTAACAGGATTCTGGCCACAGCAGGCCACCACATGAATATTTCATTAGACCTGCGCACGCTCAGGGCTGTGAGGGTATTACGGCCCCTTAAACTGGTTTCTGGCATTCCTAGTATGTAATCAAACATTATCTTAATCATATCATTGTATCTATACTACATGTGTATGTAGTATCTTAATCAAACTTTGTGTTGTTTCATTTGAAACTGCATCCTAATCAGGTGCAAAGTGATAAAACAAGACAAAATGCAACAAGCTACATGCAAGGCATTTTCTAAAAAGTGTCCAATTATTTTCGTAGCTGCACAAAGAAATCTCACTGGTCAAAAAACCCACTCCATGTATCTGTAATTTGTCACATCACACTTTGTTAGGACACAGTGTTATAGTTGTTCTTTTACATGTGGATGCTGTAGTGTTAACGTTTTTCCACATGTGAAGGAATGAATAGTACAGATTTATATTTTTCTTTTGATTATTTAAGTGTAGTAAGGTTTATTGATATCTATATATATTCATGTTTTTTATAGGTCTGCAAATAGTTCTTAAATCCATAATGAAGGCAATGGTGCCACTGCTACAGATTGGTCTGCTGCTGTTTTTTGCCATTCTCATGTTTGCTATTATTGGATTAGAGTTCTACAGTGGAAAACTCCACAAAAGATGCGTAGCTTTTTCAAACATTACAGGTAAGGAGGATCACACTCTGAACAGACACAGGAACAAGAACATGCACAGACCCACACGTCCACATATGTACAGACATAGAGTACATCGCTATATTTATTACATTTATGTGCTTTTCAGATGCTGGGATCCAAACCAAATATTTAAATCTTTGGAATTCTTAAAAAAATTACAAAAAAATGAAAACAGTATTTCAGAAAATTTTCAGTTAAAAATTTTTTTTTCTGAAAGTTGACTACCATTTAACATCTTTTAGGGTTACAAATAACTCCATGTTCTTAAAGGGATAGTCCACCCAAAAATGTAGACTGTGTTATCATTTACTCCCCCCTGAAGTAATTCCATATCTGTATGCATTTCTTTCTTCTGTGGAACACTAAAGAAGATATTTTGAAGAATGTTGGTAACTAAAGATTTTCAGGTCTCATTGTCTTCCAAAGTATTTTTTTGTCCATTCAGCAAAAGTCACATAGGAACCCAAAACCGTTTCGGTTACCAACATCTTATATATTCCTATAATATAGTCCTTTCCGTGTTCCACAGAAGAGAAAAGTTATAAAAGGTTTGGAACAACATGAGGGGAAGTAAATGAATGTTCATTTTGTGAGTGGTACTATATACACATGCATGTTATTAAATATTAGTATTAATATAAGTAAACACTTCATCCTTCTGTTGGCCTCTTCTATTAGCTGCATGATAACAAATAGCAAAACAAGCAAACAAATGACACAGATATATTATTAAAAATGTAAAAGTTGAACACTTATACAGTCAGTATGCAATTCATGAAAATAAAAATCTTTCTCATCTCATGCAGACTCTGAGAGAGCAGACTCATCAGAACTTGACTTCCCGTGTGGGGCCAAGCCTTGTCCTGAAAATTATAACTGCACTGGCCCCTGGCAAGGACCCAATGATGGCATCACTCAGTTTGATAACATCTTATTTTCCATACTCACTGTATTCCAGTGCATCACCATGGAAGGCTGGACAGCTGTACTCTATAATGTGAGTTACTCTCTCAGCTGAACGATATGTAGCAGTTTTATTCCTGTGCTTGGAATGATGACACTTCTGTATTATAATCCTAATACATAAAATTATTATCTTATTGTAGTCCAGTGTTGAATCGTTACTTCATGTTAAAGTCTTCCTCAGGAGATCTCACTTGATCATTAATCTACCACATATTGTTGTTAGATGAAACGGGGTCATTAGCTTCTTTGTAGTATTATTATTATTAGTGACTGGTTGTAAAGTACACTGGTTGAGTTTTTGGTTGGATGAGCGTGTCTTTGCTTTCTCTTGATACCGTGGCTTTGGGAGACGTTGATCTGTTGTGTTCATGCAGGCACCTTACTTTTACATTGTTCCCTAATCCTGTTCCTTCTTTTCTCCCCAAAATTAGAACATAAATCATTATAGTTTTGAATGATGAAATTGCACGTATGGTTGGTCCATTTTAGCTGAAATAGTTGCAGTTTATTTTTGAAGAGCTTCCTCTTTCCGGATTCTATCCATCTGTGATCATATTCGTACACTGGTTGTACATACTGTACAGCATGCAACACTGTGTAGCTTTCCCCTGACTTCTGATCTTCTTTCAAGCTGATTCAAGTACAGTAACAACTCCCTTTTCATAACAAGTCACATTTGGAAGGGTTTGTCAAAGTGGTTTTATCTCCAAACAGCTCCAAGTACTGGAAAATGAGGTGTTAGATACAATCTTTATTCTGCATTAGATTATTGGAGCTTTTGGTGAAATTAGTTTGGATGGTTGACTGCTATCATACTAGTGCCATTTATATGCTGAGTTGGCTCTGTTCTTCACTGTCATCCAGTAGTGCTGGTATCTGAGCATGGAAATTCATTTTCTTAGTTTTAATATGTAATTTTTGTGGAGGAGGACTTACTCAGGCTTTCATGCATTTAGTTTGAGATAAAATCTTTATACAACAAAAAGAAAGCTTAGAGACCTTGTTTGAAGGAATTGGAAAGATTGGAGGTGTTACTGTTTGCACCTCTGTTGTTTATTCATGACTTTTGAGGATGAGTCGATGACTACATCGACTGCTTTTACCAAGTGCCTAATGAATTTGCATTGAAAAGACCTGTCAGTCCACTTCTGTGTTGTAACACTGCAACATTTCATTAAAACATAAGAATTGTCATTTTTTATTTTGTAAGGTGACTTTAAAATTTAGATATCTGGTACTTTATGGAAAATCTTGAAAAGCCATGGACATTTCTAGAGTTCTTTTTTTTCTAGTTATGCTCACCTTTAAAATATTTCATCTGGTGAAAATTATCTTTTGAGGGTCTGATTACTTTAAAATTATTTTTAAAAATCATGATCTCATAATTTTGAATGTCTGGAAGAGTCCACAGTGTTTTTAATCAGTCACATGGTGTCATGCGTTGACGTGAGTCATGCTGACACAGACAGAGGTGTTTTTCACACTCATAACTGAGCTGATGCAGCAGCGTCGGGATGCGGGGAACACCCTCTCAGCTCAGCTGGGCAACAATGCCACCTGCCCACGCACTGATCACACCCTTTGCACTGCCGAGCAGAGCCCCACTGAATCGTCACCATTGCAACGGCTTGGTTTATGGTTTTCTGACCATCTGAACCCAGGCATTTAGTAGATTTAGTAGCTACTGCAAATTAAAATCATAATGAATTATTTTCGTTGTTTTAATCACTTCCTGTTTTGTGTTTGCACAGACCAACGATGCATTAGGCTGTACTTGGAATTGGCTCTACTTCATTCCTCTAATAATAATTGGCTCCTTCTTTGTGTTGAATCTGGTATTAGGAGTCCTGTCAGGGTAAGTATTGTTTTCCACAATGGACTTTTAAGACAAACTGACTCTACATCTAACCCGATGTCTGAGCTGACACAGGGGTAATGAGTTTTATCAGAGGTTAATGTGAAATGTATTAACTTCATCTCTGGGGACAAGAGGTAAGATTAAGTTACTACACATTCAGTGGCTTTGTCTGTTTCTCGTTCTACACATCTCTCATTTTTCTGTATTCACAAACACTACCAATCAAAAGTTTTTTGAATATTTTTGAGTTAAGTCTTTTGTGCTCATCAAGGCTGCATTTATTTGATGAAAAATACAGTTTAAACCATAATATTGTGAAATATTATAATAAAAAAAAACTTTTCTATTTTAAAGGGTTAGTTCACCCAAAAATGAAAATTAGCCCATAAATTAGTCACCCTCAAGTCATTCTTGGTGTATATGACTTTCTTCTTTCAGATGAATCCAGTCGGAGTTATATTAAAAATTGTCTTTGATCTTTCAAGCTGGTTAATGCCACTCAGCGGCTTTTCAAGAGACTCACCGGAGCATGCGCAAGACTGAACTCATACGTCATCAGCCCGGAGCTGCTTCCGTGTAGGACTGTTGGTGCAAGCTACATTAAAGTGATTATTACTTTTGAATATGGATATTTTTCTTAAAAAAACACATCGATTCGCTACAGGAGGCCTTTGTTTAGTTGTTCACCCCCGGAGCCGTGTGAGATTCTTTTTTTTAATGGATGGGCTCTTTTTATTTAACTTCTTTTGGAATGAATCAATGCAACACCCGCTGACTGCAATGAAACAGCTTGAAAGATCAAAGACAATTTAATATAACTCCGACTGGATTCGTATGAAAGAAAAAAGTCATATACACCTAGGATGGCTCTGGGGTGAGTAAAACACAGCCTAATTTTAATTTTTGGATGAACTAACCCTTTAATGATGTAAATGTACTTTAGTATTGATGGCACAGCCTAATTTTAGCAGCCAATTCCAGTCTTCAGTGCAAATGAACTTTGAATCATTTCTAATTTGCTGAAAAAAAACATTAAAAAACACTTTTTACTGGTAGTTTAGTTCCAGTGCAAGCTAAATGTGCATACTTCTCTTGTGACATAAAAGCTTATACATTTGAGTATGAGAAGACCAAATAACAACAGTAGTGAGACATAACTGAGATTTTATCAAATTGATGACACATACCTCTTTGTCATGTACTATAGTGTGAGTATTTGTAAGTTAAATTCATTACCTTAAAATTCAATACATTTATGTCCAAAAAGTATCAAGTATGCACATTTTAATCTGTTCATAAAAAAAAAAATGTTTAAGGGGTCATGTGATGCTATTTTCAAAGATCATTATTTTGTGTTTTAGGTGTAACAGAATATATTAGCATGCTTTAATATTCAAGAAACACTTTATTTTTCACATATTGTACATTATTGTAGCTCCTGTATTCCCAGTCTTTCTAAAGCATGTTGATTTCTACAAAGCTCTTTCCTCCAAAAAGCTCAGTGTGCTCGGATTGGCCAGCTGACCCAGTGCATTGTGATTGACCGAACATCATAAGCATGTGTCGGAAATGTAACCATAATCGCAAGCTTCAGCTTCCAAAGCAATTATAAAAACAGTTAATAATGTTGTGAGTTTGCACGACTTGAGCAGAATATATCAGAGTGGAGCGTGACTCTGCCAACAAACATCAACATAACACACTAAAGAAAAAGGAATACATAAAAATGCATCATATGACCCCTTTAGCAGTGATGATGTAATATGTAGATGCCACAAGTTGGTGTGATTTCAACTTTAAAAAATTATGCAAATTGGGATGCAGCCTCCCTCTCTGCCTTTCATTCCTTCACTCTGCAGGTGAAACACTTTGATAAATTAAGTGTGTCATCCCTGTGGTTCTTCTCTGTGTGGGTAATTGTATGCTGTTGGCTCATGTAGGGAGTTTGCTAAAGAGCGAGAGCGGGTAGAGAACCGAAGATCCTTCATGAAGCTCAGGAGACAGCAACAGATCGAGAGGGAGCTGAACGGATACCGGGCCTGGATCGACCGTGCAGGTACTCTTACATACTGAGCTGGCAAATGCACCATGCAAAACAAATAAAGTAAATCAAATCTGTCAAAACACACTGTGCCACAGTATCGCTCCATTCTACAGCAGATGCTCAGTGCCATTTAAAAAAGACACACTTGTGAAAGAAAATGTTTCTATTTTGCAATTTTTTCATGGCAAATTATATTTGCTATATATCAGTGTAACAATTCAAGTGAAACATAAACTAGAAATATATACATTTCATAATGCTTTAAATGACAGCAGTTAAATTCCCAAAACCTAATGATCATGTTCATCAGCATGATTTAAAAATGATCCAGAATGCACTTTGTGCTAGAAGCGGGAAAATCTGAAAATAAAAAGCGGTGCACATGATCAATGTCACAAATTTGCTTGCTTGTTTAGTGATCTAGAAAAAGTGCAAATCTTAAATATTTCTTATTCATTGGTTTCTTTGTTTAAATTTTACAAAATCCTATATAAATTAGATTTTTAAATGCTAGTTTTTCAGTGAATTGCAAGTGTACAACTTGATAAAATTCAAGTGCGTTTTTATTTTGCAGAGGAGGTGATGCTTGCAGAGGAGAACAAGAATTCAGGACCTTCTGCTTTGGATGGTGAGATGTTTGACCTCTTCTGTTTTTCTCTCATTTTCCCACGTAGATTGTGGGATGCAGTTTTTTAATTATGTGTCAGGGTTAGGGTCATATGATTATTTTGAACACACTAGTAAATACCCATTCTCTCTGTCCCAGATTTCATCATTTATTCAATAGCCTGTTCTGGCGTATAAAGCCTGTTCTGGTCCCATAAAACATCACAGGGATTGTATATTCAATAGACTGATGTCACAATAAACAGAACGCCATGATCCTGCTCATGGCACACATCTGTGAAGCGAAGACCCACCACATGACATCCGAACCCTATAGGCGACAGGTTTTCCCCAGAATCAAACTTTTTTTTATTTTTTATTAAATGTTGATTGACAGCTTCCAAGAGGCTGTGTGAATGGAAAGCAGGCAGTTACCATGGTGAACTGTTATTTCGATTTCCCTGCTGTTCTGCTGTAAACGTCCCATCATACCATTTAAGATGATTTTCTTAAAAAACTGGGGCCTATATGGAAAACAATTTTTAGGGGGTCAGGAGAGACTGAGACCTGTTTTGGCCCTTGTAAATGAGGCTTGACAGCAGTAGGTATCCAGGTTGCACTCTGAAGAGAGTTTAAAACATAAAATGTAATTGCAGGCATTCGTATTTACTTCATTGTTGCCATGACAACAGCGAAATCTAACAAGCTGATTGCAATTGCAATTGCAATTTGCAATTGAATGCATCCATTAGTGCCAACTATTAGGCTAGATGCTTTGATAAATTGGGGAACTTTCAGTTGCTGCTGTCAAGCCTGTTATATTCTATAAATGCTTGAGAAGTAAATTATTACAACGGGGTGATGGCTGTACATTTGTCATATCATGTCCTAAGCTGGCTGCAGTTTTCAGTGATACATAGTTTCTCTGTAGGCACGTAAATAATAAATTCGTCAGGACTCAACAAAATCAAAGCCAACCAAAATATATTCAAGGTTTAGAAAAGTTACACATGATTTAAAATAAATAATATATATTTTATATTTTCCAGATAATATTGAATCATGTGCTTTAGGTCAGTTTTTCTACCTACCTGTGGCTACAGAGGAAATTAGCCACCCTCCTGAAACATTTTACATTGATTTTATGCATTATTTAAGTGCATTGTTCCTGATTAAATGATGATTAAATAAACAAATAAATACAAATAAAAAATGTATACATAGATTTTTTGAAGGTGATAAACATATTTGGAGTTACATAAAAATGTGAATGATTTTTATTTATTTATTTATAATTGGGAACATGTAATACAATAATTTCCCACACGACATGGACAGGACTATCCTTGGTGACATGACCAAAATGCAAATCAAGTGTCTGTCAATGTTTTATAACCCGTATATGCTTTTATTTCTGTTATATAAACATAATCTGTTATTTCTTTAGTTTGAAATAAAAGAAATATAATAAGATAAGATCATGGGATAAATTATTTGGTATGTGTTCTCAGTGCTAAAAAGAGCCACCACAATAAAGAGAAGAGGGGTGGATGATGTTCGGAGAGCTCCAGAGGAACAGTATGCTGACATATCGTCTGTAGGTGAGTGGTTTCCTCCAACAAGTCTCCTTCATATCCTGTCTAGATGATGCTAAACATTTACCGACTTGTCGTTATATGCATTTTTTCAGAATATCATTCACATACAGCTGAAATAATCTCCTTACTCAATCAAGAAGTATATAAAAGTGGATTAACTTGTTTTGCTTGTTCATAAATATTTTTGTCCGTCAGGGATGCCATTGAACAGAGCCAGCATACGCAGTGCTAAAAGAGGACCAACGTCCTTTTTCCGTCGGAAAGAACGCATGCTAAGGATCTCTGTTCGCCGTATGGTGAAGACTCACACCTTCTACTGGATCGTTCTGAGTCTGGTGGCCCTCAACACTTTCTGTGTTGCCATCGTTCACCACAAGCAGCCTCAGTGGTTGTCTAGTCTCCTTTGTAAGACCACAAGCAAAATGAAACTTTTCTCTCTGTGGATATGCTGTCATACATGATCAATAGTCTTAACTTTAAAGTGATTCCTTTCTATTGCAGACTATGCAGAGTTCCTGTTTCTGGGCCTGTTTCTTACAGAGATGTTTCTCAAGATGTATGGACTTGGACCTAGACTCTATTTCCACTCCTCCTTCAACTGCTTTGATTTTGGCGTAAGTGTATTTCTGTCATCCATCCCATAATCTTCTTTGAAATGAAGATAGCACAACAGTGCAAGTGTCAAAGAGGATCAAGGTGGTGACTCCAAAAATGAGTGTTCATTACATTTTTTTTATCAAGAATGATAAAAGCAGTGCAAAGAAATAAGAGTGGATGAAACCGTAAATCTAATTTGATCTTTTTTGAAGTTACGCTTCTCCACTCTGAGCACTATGAACTTGTCTCTAATGTCTATGTAAATTTGAGGACCCAGCACTGAATATCAATGTGTAGCTTTATTTAAAGGTGGGGTAAGCGATTTCTGGTAGCCAATGTTGACATTTGAAATCACCAAAACAAACACGCCACAACCCCAAAAAGGTCTCGCCCCTATATTGATAGCTCCGCCCCACACATACGTACGCAACCCAGGCAACGTTTAGTTCTGTGAAACAAAGCAAAACCAATGTTACACCGTGTCTACACCGGATGCGAGTGGCGCGACAAAATACTATGGAACTCATTATAATCAGTGATGCTGTCTACACCATACATATATATACACATCTATGGTCTACACTGGATGCGGCGCGGCACGACACGACAAATCCCTGACAGAAAACTACTGCTGCGTTCTATTCATGACGTATTAACACAAATTTCAAATGATTTTCAACGGTCCAGTGTACTAGACAGACTTTAGCTTTTGCGGCGCAGACACTGTGTTACTCACCTATCGAGAAGAAACAAAGCAACCTCGGTGTCCGATCACAGGCCTTCCACTACTTGAGTTCTCTCCAGCGCTGGAAAGCTGATCCGATATTTACATGGGTCCTACTTCTTGCCTTATTGCCTTAAGCCTTCTTTTGTTCCGCAGATGTTTTCCTCTTTTGTTTTTTATCCACCATCTCTATCTTTCTGTCGCTCGGCTCACTAATGTCAGTCCGTGTGCACTGAACGCTCTCTCCTCCACATAATGAGTAGACACGCCCCTTACTGATGATTGGCTACAAGTTTTTCTAGTCGGCTCGAATCAGTTTTCTAAAGCATTTTTGAAAAAAATACATACCCCACCTTTAATTCATGTAATTCAGTGTTAGTTCTGGACTGTGTCAATATATAATGATTAGCTATTGGCTAATCTTTAATTTAATCAAAACATTTGTACCTGGCCCTTTCCATGAATACAGATCCTGTTAAAAAGTTTTTTTATTGAGTAAATCTCATGTTTTCTGTTTAAAAAATATAAAACTTGTTCAATCAAATAACATCTGATCTAACATACAATTAATGTTTGATTTAATTTTGTATTAAAGGTTATATATATAATATAATATATATATATATATACACACACAAATATATATATATATATATATATATTATATATATATATATATATATATATATATATAATAGATATGTGCATAGTAACATACGACAGACACGACAACAGACAGACGGATAGATAGATATATAGTCTTCAATACCATTTTGTAGTTTCATTGTTGAATTTCATAGGTAAGTAGCATTTGTTGTGCTCCATACATCACTACACAACTGACAACAGACAATGGACCTTTTTTCCTTGTGAAATTTTGAAGAAATTTTGCTAATGTGACCGCACCTTTAGACAGAATTTTTTTGGCATCATTGACATCATCATTTTGGCATATTTAAAGAGGTAAAATTCCTGAATTCTATCCAGGTGATAGTGGGCAGCATTTTTGAGGTGCTCTGGGGGTTCTTCAGACCTGGCACATCCTTTGGGATCAGCGTTCTGCGTGCCTTGCGATTGTTGAGAATTTTCAAGATCACAAAGTAAGTGCAAGCTTGTCTGGAATAACAGCCTCTTGGGTTTGTTTGCTTCTTGCAGAGACAATAATCTATTTATTGACATCTTTGCTCTGTTCTGGTTGTCCCTATTTTGAACTTAGAGATGCTGTATTTGTGTTGTTAAGGTACTGGGCGTCCCTGAGGAACCTGGTTGTGTCTCTGATGAGCTCCATGAAGTCTATTATCAGTTTGCTCTTCCTGCTTTTCCTCTTCATTTTGGTCTTTGCACTTCTGGGCATGCAGCTCTTTGGTGGAAGGTAATATCTTATCAGTCTAAGCACAGACAGTGCCCGTAGACTTAAATTTGAATTTATGACTGAAAATGTCTGAATGCTACACCTGTAGTTATGAGCTGCTCTTTATGTCATTTGCAATAACAATGTTAAATCTTCAGCTTGCTTTAATCTTGACTCAACAGTACCCATATCAAACATGGCATCAAATTTCATGCAAAAAGAAAAAACAATGTTTAGAGTGGAACTCTATGTGACAGGTGTAGCAAGACAATAGAAAATAGATCAGGTTCAACCGGTTGGAGAAAAGCAAATAATCTATTATTCAGTAACCTGGTCAGACACATTTTGAATAAAATGGCTTGCAAATAGGTGTTTTTTTCTTTACAGGTTCATCTTTGAAGACTACACACCCACTAATTTTGACACTTTTCCAGCAGCCATCATGACAGTGTTTCAAGTAAGATTTCATCCAGTTGTAATCTGAGTATAATGCAAGAGTCCGGATGTTTCTTAGTGAAAAATGGCTTAGAATGAAGGCTAATTAATTAGACCAAGATTTAATTGCACAGATAGAGAGGAAATTAGGATCAGAGTGCAGAACAAAAACATACTTAGTCACAAAACATAATCTATCTTCCCTTTATAATAATGAAAACAAAAAAAGGTCCAGCACAGGAAAAAAAATACCTTTAGGCCCAAACAAAATTTGTAGATTTTGTTTATGTGGCAAATTTGTGGGAAAAATCATAAAAATTCTGGGGAATGGAATTTGGTAAAATATGTTATTGGTATCCCTTTTATTGGTTGCAGAAAGCGTTATCAGATTAGCCGAAATATTTAATAGACAGACATAGTGCTGGGCGGTATACCGGTTCATACCGAATACCGGTGTTTATTTTTCTTATGATATTAATTTTTAAAATACCGCAATACCGGTTTCGTTTAAATAATGTTCGGAACGCGTTTGAGGGGGGGTCTCTTTTCACTGTTGCACTGTGGCGAGGACACAGCTGTATGTGTTACTAAGTGTGAAAGTTCCGAAACTGAAGCTGTAGAACTAGTAGAACGTGATGACACAGAAGAACTCGTCCACAATATCCACTGACCGCCACACATATCCACCGCCTGCTGCCATCAGCTCCAGCGTCTCACACACGAGCGTGACTTCAGCGCTAGATTTAGCAACTTTCAGACGCTTTTACCACAGCCGACTGACTGTTTGGAATTATAAATATGAGCATAGTTCGTCTATTAATATAATGCAAATTATTATTATTTTTTGTTACTCAGACGCAGGCAGTGTGCTGCATGAGACAAAAAAGTAATATAGCCAAAACCACTGCATAGCCTATCAACATGCATCAACTGTATATGCATGTTGATTTTATCAGACGATGTCGCGATTATAAATGAGAGTGACTCCTGGTTAACATGTATAAATGGGTCGTGTTTCGTCACTATTTAGAGTGGAATTTTTCTACAATATTCACTCATCATGACAGTAAAATAGGACATTCTAAGTCAATCTACTGCAGTAGCCTATTTCCTCTCTCAATCAATAGAAAATGTGGTTTACACCCGGTCATGCATGAAAAAAATAAATAAAAAATACCGTCCTATACGGTGAAACCAGTATAAGTTTGAAAAATACTGTAATATAAATTTTTGGTCATACCGCCCACCACTAGACAGACATGCAAGGGCAAGTATCTGTCAAATGATTCTGCTGAAATATGGGAAGTTCTCTGTGAAGTTGGATTCCACGTGGGCCTGAAATAAGTTCACTGTGTTTCTAGATTCTCACTGGCGAGGACTGGAATGAAGTCATGTACAATGGAATCCGGTCTCAAGGTGGCGTGAAATCAGGGATGTGGTCATCTGTCTACTTCATTGTTCTGACTCTGTTTGGAAATTGTATCCTACGTTGATTCTTTCTCTATCCATGACCAGCAATGCCTAGTGTGTGTGTGTGTGTGTGTGAGAGATATTCTCAGGTCTTCAGTAATTTTTAAGTCAACATGAAATCAAAATTGACCTTATTTACTTCTTAATACACATTCCTTTTCTTTCTGTGCATGATTCTTCACTATAGTTTTCTCTGTGGTCTTTCAACAAAATGTAACTTGCTTTTTTTATTTGCCTGACATTACTAAGCTTATAAGATTAGTGCACGTTTACTTGAAACCCTATGCTGATTGCATAATACTGTATGTTGGGTTAAATCTGTCCTCCTTAGTTTTGGTGGTTATTGCTGTATAGCTCATTGTTTTGAGCCAAAATTCTTGACAAAATGGTCAGATACACTGCTCAACGTCTTCTTGGCTATCGCTGTTGACAATTTGGCCAATGCCCAGGAGCTCACAAAGGTATATCCAGCAAGGCTATTTTAGCTTTATATGCTGAAGGATTTGTAAGGCAATTGTATAACGAAAAACGCCTTGCTGTTCCAAAGGATGAAGAGGAGGAGGAAGAGGCGTTTAATCAGAAACATGCCCTGCAGAAAGCCAAGGAGGTTGGGCCCATGTCCTCTTTCATGTCCTCAGAGTAAGTGAACCAAGTACACCCTTGCCTGCTCATTCGCCCTCTCACAAGAGATGCTAAAATACAAACTAACACTACTAACACCAGTCTTATGTCTGAGATATTTTAGTCTGGTTTCAGAGACATCTAAATTGGCATGTCTGCCAAGTATACCTGTAGGACTTTGCAGCTTCAGTACCTGGCCAAATTGACCTAGATGCACAAGCTAGTTTGAGTCTACAGGGATATTGCTGTATTGTTGCCAGATTATGTAAACAGTTGAAGTCTTTGCTTTTACAGATATGTCTTTCACTCTGTACCATTTAAATCAAATGCTACACAGTTACAGAAACAGTAAAGAAAAAGTATTACAACTTTGAGGGTTTTGCTTTCCCAGATAGTTTGCGAGAGGCAGTTACTTGAGACCAACAGAATTTTTTACCATTGTTGAAGGTTGTACACAATGTTCTTTCGGTTGAATGCGTAGGGATTTTTGGGACTCTTTATTCTCGAAGCTTCAAAATCAACAGTAAGTTGTCATAGCAACCGGCAAGCTTCCCAGTCTTTGCAGGGATGAGTCTATTATGTTGTCATAGAGACAATTTTTTTCCCATTAAAAAGAGAATTATAGAGTTTTGAATGCCTTTACACTGGTCAGCCTGGATATGTAGTCATATGTTATATCCTTTGCAAGAACAGAAGAGGCATCCAGCTAGCCTAAATCTCAAAACATAAAGAGAATCTGATAGCTAAAAAGGGAGGTTAACCGACAGATAAAGGTTTCTATAACTGGAGTTTATACACACATGCATCTTTCTGTGATTTTGGGAATTTAACACTGCATGGATGTGTGATGTCAGACTCCTGTAGTTGAGCATGTGCAAGTTGGGATGACCAGTCATAATGTGTCCTCAACGTTACAATCCAATCACCTTTACATCTCTTGATTGATCATAGATGCTTTAGAATCAAATTTTTTCTTTTCATTGATAGCACAGTACATTTAGTGACTTGAGTGAGTTTTGGATGCTGAATTGAGAGTGGTTATATATCATGAAAGTCCCCGTAAACATGGATTCACCTCTGCTAACATGCTATTTAATGCCGGAGGTGATATATATAGGGTGCTTCCTGAACCCATTACGTACTGTGACTAAAAGGGGAAAAAGTCAAGCGTGAAGTTTTCAGTCAAGAAATGTAAAATCAGGGTCCAAAATAACTTTTTGCTACACCTTTTTGCCTATGGCAAGTGATATGAGAAAAATGATACATGAAGGTATATATATGACAATTATGGATGTAACAATTCACTTAACTTACAATGTGATATGATTCACGATACAGATTTCACAATACAATTTTCTCACAATATTTTTGAACAAAATTTAATTTAAGGCAAATTATAAATGAAAAGATGCCCTTTCATTATTTCTCAGACAAAATGCAGCACATTTCTTTGTGAAATTTAAATGTCAAATCCAAAATCACAGTCTAAACAAAGATCCTGCATACATGCTGCATGAGCAGTTTTTTTGTCTAAATGAGATTGTATAATTTCAAAATTTGAAATTTGACTTTAGCTTTATGAAACTATACTACAAAACATACCTGAACAAAACAAAAACAGCAGACGGGCTGAATGAGAGCGCAAATTCACTTTATGACAGCAGGTGGCAATTATGGAACAGTAGCAATATAGCATTTCTTTGGTTACTGCTGTAAACAAATCAGTGCTGTGCTTATAAACACTACCTTAAAATGCATTATACAGAGGTAAGATGAAAAGAAAATACCATTTAAACTTTTCTGAAGACCATTCCCACCAGAGATACATTCATATAAACCCCCACCCCCAAATGTATCGCAATTCGTTTAACATTTCGACCAACTTAAATTGTCACTTATTTTTATAGATTTTCAACCGGCTCGTTACGTGCATTGTTACATCCCTAATGACAATTTATTTATTTAGCTGTTTACCTTGCCTTTTAGTGGCAAATAGCACAAACAGCATTATTTATAGGATCATGTACAAGATGAGTCAGTGTTCATCTTGCTGTGAATCTGCACCTATCATGAATATGTTAAGCTACATTGTGATTTTATTTCTATTATATTCATTTGGTGGCTTAGTGAGAGAAATATTGTGTTGCCACATGGAGTTCTGGAGAAAAAAAATCATCCCAGCCTCCTAGATAAACTTCTAATGGTACGTTTCCCACTGTGATTAAAATTTGTAGCGGATACATGAGTTGTGTCAGATAGTTTTACAAGATAGTTTATATCTTGCAACATAATACATAGTTTCTTGATTTGATTTCCTCAAATCAAGCTTTTATTCTCATTTGGTGCTTGGCAAGTGTTACATTTGGACCCTGTGAAAACATTTGTTGTAATATACTATACACTTATATACTTTTTTGGGCATGCTCGCAATTTGAAATAACTAATAACCAATGTTTGTGATGAGTGTCATTGTATAGAAAAGAGGCTTTACTGTCAATATTGAATGATGAGAGACTAATATAATACATGTTTGCTGGACAATTACAGAAAACAAAATCAAACAAACAAGGTTCTGTATGAGGCAATGGAGGCCATACCTTTGTCAGAATAAATTGATGTATGATGTGAATACCACAGGGTCTCTTCTCTACTGCATTTTGGGAGATAATGTGAGAGCTGATTGTCATTGAACTCAGACTGGAAATTGTGGCCTGTGGCATTTGGATCTTGCATGTTTACAAAGTTTAAAAAAAGGCTGTTGCAGCATGTCCGAAACTGCTTGACGAGAACTGGGAAATGAATGCATGTCTTCAGTTAGCATGACAACTATGGACGTCATCCCTGGGAAATGCATATGTATGACCAGTTGACTACTAAAGAAATGAATCAGGGTGCTCTCTCTTTCTGATATTGTGTGCTTATGCATATGGATCCCATTTATATATGTCTTATATCTGTGCCATGTTTCTTACTGTCTCAGCATTTCAAAATGTTCCAGAATACTGTATTTGTTGCTTCTTATCTAATATAATTACCATCATGTTGTCATGTGACGCTTTGCTGCCCTGCTACGCAGCCCAAAACTTTTTTCTTTTTAATTTTTTTAAAACTTTGTGTAACTTTAGTTTATAATCAGAAATAGTATAAATACAACATGTTAAATGTAAAAAAAATTGGCTTCAGCAGAGCATTGAAATACATCTGAAAAACTTCTCGGTTACGTATGTAACCCTCGTTCCCTGAAGGAGGGAACGGAGACGTATGTCGGAACTGACCGACGAATTGGAGATCGCTTTGGGAGACCAATCTACTTCGAGTGTAAGAAAAAACGAGCCAATGCACATTGCACAAGGCATGTGATAATTGCCACAGCTGCTCTGCGCTGCAGCGCGAGTATTTAATGAGCAGCCGGTGCTTCGCATATTTGCTTTTCCGCTGAGGAGCCGAGCCAGTGACTCGGCCGTACAGCGGAGGTACAACGACGGGACGTATGTCTCCGTTCCCTCGTTGGGAACTGACCGACGAATTGGGGATATCTACCAACACGCCACTGTTGCTGGCCTTTCCAGCACTCTGCTTGAGACTCCTGGACCGCCCCTAACTGTTGGAGTGGGAGTCAGGGCTCTAAGCAGAGAAGGTCAGTCACAGCTGTTCCGCAAGACCCACTCAGTGTGACTATTTGGATTACGCTGGGAAAGCGTGCCCTAAAAGGGAAGGGGATGCTGCGGAAGCCACATCCTGTCCGTAGGAAGTAAAATGTGGTGGTTATACATATGAACTAGCCAATAAGGGTAATACAACTTATGGAAGTCTCTGGGCTGGTTCCAGCCTAGTTCTAGGGGGGAAAGAACAACAGCAGAGACGACAGGAGGGAAAGACACGTGCTAGCCGGCCTGGGTAGCCTTATCGTGGAAGAATACACATATGGGATCGCTGCAGGGACCACTACATATGGACACCCAGCCTAACACAGGTTCCACAACGCATACGAGTGTAGGCCTGGCGTCAGATGCTCCGCCACGTTTGACTGCCGGGGGGTGACAGAGGAACTCACAGGGTTAGCCATTTCTGGGGAACTCTACTGGAGCAATAGACACACGTATCCAGCCCAGCGGGCGGGAGTGGCTTTGCAAGCCAACACTAGAATGGGTCCTTCGAGCTACTGGCCACTGGAGGCGAGTGCATGGGAAGATACCAGCTCTACACGAAGGCTATAGAATCTAGCGAACGTGTTAGGTGTCGCCCAGCCCGCAGCTCTACAAATATCTGTCAGCGAGGTGCCTTGAGCCAGCGCCCAGGAGGAAGCAACACTTCTAGTTAAGTGTGCTCGCAACCCGAACGGGCAAGGCACGTCTTGGGATTGGTAAGCCAAGACAATAGAATCCACTATCCAGTGGGCTAACATCTGTTTGGAGACAGCCTTTCCCTTCTGCTGGCCTCCGTAACAGACAAAGAGCTGGTCTGAGGTTCTGAAGCTTTGTGTTCTGTCCACGTACAGCCGCAGAGCGCGGACGGGACAGAGAAAAGCTAGGGCTGGGTCTGACTCCTCCAAGAGCAGCGCTTGCAGGCTCACTGCCTGGTCCCTGAAGGGAGTGGTAGGAACCTTGGGCACATATCCAGGCCGGGGTCTCAGGACAACATGAGAGTTGGCCGGCACGATTCGTCGACCGAAAATGCCTGCAGGTCCCCTACCCTCTTGATGGTGGAAGCCAATGCAGTCAGGAGATCTGTCTTTAGTAACAGAATTTTCAACTCAGCTGACTGCAAAGGTTCAAAGGGAGGTCTTTGCAGTGCCATGAGCACCAGAGACAGGTCCCAAGAGGGTACTGAGGTAGGACGAGGAGGGTGCAACCTCTTCGCCCCTCTACGGAACCTGAGACCAAAGGTAATGCTACCAATGAGACTTCCATCACGCTGAATCGTGATGTGTGGCAATTGCGGCAACATACACTTTCAGGGTGGAGGGAGACAGCCTTCGCTCCAACCTCTCTTGCAGGAAGGAAAGCACAACTCTGACCGGACATCTTCGGGGTCTTCCCGGTGGAAAGTACACCAATCAACAAACAGGTTCCACTTCAAATCATAGAGGCGCCTCCTAGAGGGGGCTCTAGCGGAAGTGATGGTGTCTACCACTGATTGGGGTAGGTCACCTAGAACCAAAGTTTCCAAAGATCTGAACGTGGGTGCCATAGGGTGCCCCGTCTCTGAGAAAGCAGATCCTTCCTCAGAGGAATGGCCCAAGAAGGGGCTGTCGCGAGGAGCATAAGTTCAGAAAACCAAGTCCGGTCGGGCCAGTATGGCGCAACTACCAGGACCTGCTCCTCGTCCTCCCTGAACTTGCACAGCAACTGTGCGAGAAGGCTCACTGGGGGAAACGCATATTTGCAAAGGCCCTGGGGCCAGCTGTGTGCCAACGCATCCGTGCCGAGGGTGCCCTCGGTCAGAGAATAAAACAGCTGGCAATGGGTCGAGTCCGGAGAGGCAAACAGGTCTACCTGAGCATCCCAAAAGCGCCTCCAAATCAGCTGGACTGTCTCAGGGTGGAGTCGCCATTCTCACGGAAGCGCGGCTGTCGTGAGAGCTCGTCGGCTGCACGATTGAGCAGGCCAGGGATGTGAATGGCCCGAAGCGACCTCAGATGCTTCTGACTCCAGAGGAGGAGATGGCGAGTGAGTTGTGACATGCGGCAGGAGCGTAGACCACCCTGGCGTTTGATGTACGCAACGGTCGCTGTATTGTCCGTACGGACCAGCACGTGCTTACCATGTTGCAGGCCTTTGAGGCGGCCCAGCGCAAAACGTACTGCTAGCAACTCGCGGATGCCAAATGCCACAGGAGCCTCTGAAAAAGTTTCAGTGGGGCCGCTGTCCTGCCTCTGAACGAATTCAAGCAGTTCAACACTGACTGGACACGCTCCTCTGTGAGTCGCGCTGTCTGGTTCACAGAGTCCAACTCCATACCAAGAAGAAAGATCCTCTGCACAGGGTAAAGTTTGCTCTTTTCCAAGTTGACCCGAAGCCCCAACCGGCTGAAGTGACTGAAAGAACATGTCCTGTGTTCGCAAAACCGGTCCGAGACGTGCCAGTATCAGCCAGTCGTCGAGATAGTTGAGAATGCAAACGCCACGTTCTCTGAGTGGAACAATGGCTGCCTCCGCAACCTTCGTAAAGACGCGAGGTAACAGGGACAGCCCAAAGTGTAGGACCTTGTACTGATGTTCTCGTCCTTCGAACGTGAACCGCAGGAATGGTCTGTGGTGCGGAAGGATCGAGACATGAAAGTATGCGTCCTTCAGGTCTATCGCTATAAACCAATCTCGGGAACAGAGGCACTCGAAATGCGTTTTTGCATTAACATCTTGAATGGGAGCTTGTGCAGGGCCCGGTTCAAGGTTCGCAGGTCCAAGATTGGCCATAACCCACCACCTTTCTTGGGCACAATAAAGTAGGGGCTGTAAAACCATGCCTTTATATCGGCTGGAGGGACCGGCTCGATCGCGTCCTTCACCAGTAGGATGTCGATCTCCGTCAGTAAGACAGGGGCATCGCTGCTCCGCACAGAGGTGAAGTGGATGCCCCTGAACTTGGGGGGACACCGGGCGAACTGAATCGCATAGCCGAGCCTGACGGTTCGGAGGAGCCAGTGAGACGGGCTGGGGAGCCCTAGCCAGGCTCCAAGCCACCAGACCAACGAAACCACAGACGTACCCAGGGTGGGGCAGCGAGGTGGAACACAGGCACTCAACTCAGGAGGCATTGAGGCAGCCCAAAGTGGAGTCTGCGTGGGCTGTGCCACACTTACCTGGTTCCAGGGTGGGGCAGAGAGTGTGAGAGAAGGCCTGGTGGAGTCCTCGACCCACACACTGCTGCCTGCTGGCGAAGAGAGAGGGGGAAGGGAGTGGCAAGGTCAACTGCGCCCTCTTGTGACCCAGAGATAGAGGAAATTGCTCTTTTTTTTAAAATGTGGGTACATTTGTAGGTCTACCAGGCCAAAGCATTGCTCTTTTTTTAAATGTGGGTACATTTGCAGGTCTACCAGACCAAAGCCAGGAGGAGCCAACCTCAGAGGAGCCAGCGGCGGAACAGAAAAAAACAGGAACAAAGCTTTCTCCACCCGGCCCTCCTCCGGGGGAGTGGTCTGGACATCATCTCCCGTAGAGCAGATCCTCCCATCTCTGGGTCACCCGTCTCAGGGCCGCTTGCCCTTATGCTTACCGCCTGGTTTGGCGGGGGCCTGGTGGAGGCTGCTGCTTAGGCTGAGCAGGGGCAGAGGTGGCCGCCGGGAGCCGCCCTCGGCGACGAGCAGATGAAGGCGCTGCAGCCAACGACTGGGTGGAGGCAGCAGCTGGTCGTCGGGGCAGGATGTGCTTAAGCACAACTTCTCCACAAGCTGTGTAAGCCTTGCCCGTCAGAGAGGACGAGAACTTACACGCTCGGGAGGGGAGACGCGGATTACCACCCAAGAGGTAGCGGGTTGGGGACACATTGCCACCACCTGGGGAATGTCTACGTACCCTTTAGCTGCCCCGCCATCGAGGGTAGTGAGGGAGGAAGAAGGACCAGACAGGCTTCGGGCAGAAAAGGTGCCGTCCACGATTTAGTCACCTCTTCATGCACCTCCGGAAAGAAAGGTACTGGGGCGGAGCGCTGACAACCAGCACGGGCCGCTCCAAAAAACCAATCATCCAGCCGCGAGGGTTCGGGATACGGTGGAGAGTTCCACTCGAGCCCGACACTCGCGGCGGCCCGAGAAAGCATAGTAGCCATCTCTGGGTCTGACTCGGGCAATGCTGACACACCCGAAAGGGGCAGCGCGGCCGAATCTTCATCCCCGGAGGACATACACTCACCCTCCGATGCAGCGACCGACATCTGGTCCTCCGGGGGATCCCCAAAAGTGACGACTGGTGCCGCACGAGGAGGACCAGCACGCCCTCTTGGAGGCTCCACTGGTTGCAGTGTCATGGAGGAGTGAGGAGCCCGAGGAGTTTGACTCGGCGGGGTATTCCTCACTGTAATCCTCAGGTCACCTAGGTTATTAACCGAAGTAGGCTTCTTCTGAGCTGGCCCAGAAGAAGAACTAGATCGGGGAATATACGAAGGGGCTCCAGTCCTTTCAAGATACTGGAGTCTCGACCTTAACACCGAGATGGTCATGTTCCCGCAGTGAGAACATGTACCATCCATGAGTGCCACCTCAGCGTGTGCGAGGCCCAAACACGTGAGGCAGTAATCATGACCATCACTGGTCAGGTAGCAACCGCATCCAGTTGCACACGGTCTAAATGACATCTTGAAAAAGACGCAGGATCAAACCGTGTGTGCTCTTTTAGGAATTTGCTCTCTACTGGTGCTGAAACGCACAGGGGAAATGGCCGCGGCTACACAACAGTACAAATAGTGCAAGCCTGTTGTGAGCACTCACACTCGTTGAAGGTGCTCTCTCCAGCGAGCTGTGAGAACAGCTGTTTTTGCTCTCTCGTGAGATTGCGACCAACACTGTCAGTGCCGTCACACCCGCACCAGACATGCAGAGGCTCCTTCCCAATGAGCAGCTCGTCTTCCACCACTTTCCAAAGAAAACACACGCGCAGGAACAGCACATGTGTTCGGCTCCAAAGCGAAAAGCAAATATGCGACGCACCGGCTGCTCATTAAATACTCGCACTGCAGCGCAGAGCAGCTGTGGCAATTATCGCATGCCAATGTGCATTGGCTCGTTTAGTTTACACTTTAAGTGGATTGGTCTCTCTAAGCGAGAGCCCAATTTGTCGGTCACCGACATGAGTCGGAGTGACCGACTGAAAGGGAACAGTATTTGTCTCGACTTTAGTCAATGACCTTTTTTGGGCTGTGATGCTTGGCTTGTTTTGTCCTTGTTCTCGAAAGCACTAATGTCTTGTTTTCAACCAATCGCTCATTGATTACACGGACCACACAAGAGTACAAGTACCAGTAAGTAATAGTCTGTTTATTTCAATTTTAACATTCAGCACCCCCTAATTTATCTATCTGGGTGAAGCTTTCTGTTCCACCATCTCTATCAAATGTCTGATTTCACATTTTCTAGTCTGATCTTTGGTTGGAATTTGATTTGTCAGTTTCCTGCAATGATATTTCCTGCACTCTTTTTTCTCTCCCCATTCTGAATCAACTCTATTTCCAGTTTCGCTGTTTCGTTTTTCACTTTGATATTGCAACTCTATCCAGTTGTTTTCCATCTCTGCTGTCGTTACAAGCTGGACCATGAATTCCAGTCACACAAAAATACAAAGTCCTGAAAGCAAAATTAATGGACCCTTTCTACCACATGTTGCAGAGTACTTATTAACAACATTCTGTTAAATATTTTGCCCACAGATACTTCAATTCTCATATTCAGCTACCCTGCTGGCCTGACCAGTACACCTGGTCACCATGATGTTGTTTTTTATGTTGGTGCCCTACATATTTCTTAACTAGTAAAATGTTCTTGGTGAACCAGCTGTCAACTGAATGATCTAAGCCAGTGGTTCTCGACTGGTGGGTCACAGGTGGGTCACTCGGGTAAACACTAAATATCAACATACATTAGATATTTAGAATAGCAATATAAATAGTCTTATCAACATTTAATAGGAAGGAAAAATTGTTTTTGTCATATGTCCAATCAAAATCTACTTAGGTGCAAATTCATCTGTCACTTGGAAGAAGCTGCCCAAGTGTATTCCCATGTGGACAGGTGTGTTTTGTACAATGAATTATTGGCTGCTAAGAGCATGAGTCCATTGAAATTCTAGATACATGTAGAAACCAAACATTCAAACTGTAAAGGTAATGTTAAACTGACAGTAAATTGTTAATTTTGATGGACCAAAATATCTCATGGTTGGAATAATAAATGTCAATTTTAAATTTTTGAGATTTGTAAAACTTAGATACATTTTTATAAGCAAAAAATTTTTTAACAAACAATAAATAAATGAATAGATTTTGTTGATTTTTTTATGTTGTACAGTTTTTTTTTTTATCTCACTAATATAGAGTCCTGAAGCGAAACCAACTGAGAACCACTGGACTAAGTTGGTCTTTTCAGAAGGGTAGAAAGGGTTTTGTTCAGCTCAGTGATAATTTAATGTAAACAATTGTTGTGGCATGGCAGTTGAAACATTTAGTGTGGCATCCAGTCTTATTGTGTCCTCTCTCTTTTTCCTCAGGAGGAGGAGGAGGCCCTACCTGTACAGGAAGCGTGCAATTCACCGGAGCCGTGCGGCCTACTCCTTTGAGGATTCAGAGAGTCTGGCTGATGCTCGCCCACTCAATACCTCTAACTCTTTCATGTCCAGGAGAGAGAGAAGGAGGAGATTGACCATGTCAGTTTGGGAGCAGAGGACCAGCCAGTTGCGCCGACACAGACAGATGTCCAGCCGCGAGATCCTTTTCAGCAGCCCCAGTGAGGAGCACGATGGACCACCTGGCTGCCATCACCACAGGAAGCCTGGAATATCTCCATCTAACAGCAAGCGCAGAGCCATAGAAACCACAACAACCACCACCATGCCAGAGGCTTCCTTGGAGCCACCTATGCCTATGGACATGCCTGTGGATGAGCAAGCTCTGTCCATTCCTATTCCTGAACCCCCTTTAACTATTCCAGTACCAGAGCCACCAATGCCTGTGGACATATCTGTCCCTGAATCCCCAGTGACGCTGAACTTACCCCTGACAGAACCGTCTGAATCAAAGACCTCACCCGAGGGCACTCTGGACATCAACAACCATTGCCCCAGACTGAGTGGAAACAGGCGGCAGAGGGCAGTCCGTAAGTACAGGCCTCCTGCGCAAGGGGACACGCTGACCCCTGATATGGGGCCCAGGCCCCGACGCCCACGCCACCGGGAACTTCACACAGATGCAAGGGGTAAAGAGACACAACTAGGAGATGGTGGTGTTGACAGTAGAGAACAAAGGCCAGGGAATGATAGAGATGAAAACGATTTAAAGAATGATGGAGAGATCAGTCCAGATGGCAGAGTGCTTGAACAGAGGTAGTTTGTTTAATTATTTCTTTTGATTTTTATAATTGTATCAGTTTATATACTTTATATACACAACTCTTCAAAAGTTTGGGGACAGTATTTTATTTTTGTAAAGAAAGTAATACTTTTATTTAGCAAGGGCAAATTAAATTGATCAAAAGATATTTATGATATTACAAAAAAATATTTTCTTTTGAACTTTCTATTTATCAAAAAATCCTGAAAAACGGTGTTCAAATGTTTAGGATAAAAAATATTAAGCAGCACAACTGATATCAACATTGATAATAATAAGAAATGTTTCTTGAGCACCAAATTAGCATGTTATGATAATTTCTGAAGGATCATGTGACACTAAAGACTGGCGTAATGGCTGCTGAATATTCAGCTTTGCAATATAAAACTAACGTGAGTGTCATGTTTAAGGGATATTTCACCCAAAAATTCTGTCATTGATTACTCACTCTCATGTTGTTCCAAACCCATAAGACCTTTGTTCATATTCGGAACACAAATTAAGATATTTGATGAAATCCAAGAGCTTTCTGAACCTGGATTTATGTTACGCATGCCTTAATACGTTTCTGGGCCTTGGCCCGTGGTAGTTGCTGTCTATGGCAGGGTCAGAAAGCTCTCGGATTTCATCAATAATATCTTAATTTGTGTTCCCAAGATGAATGAAGCTCTTAAGGGTTTGGATCGACATCAGGGTGAGTAATTAAAGGTGGGGGGGTAAGGCTTAATTTTTTTCGAAAACACTTTAGAAAACTGATTCGGGCTAAATAGCAAAACAAACTTGTAGCCAATCAGCAATAAGGGGCGTGTCTACTCATGATGTGGAGGAGAGCGTGTGCAGTGCTCCATTAGCGAGCCAAGCAACAGAAAGATAGAGATGGGGATAAAAAAACAAAAGAGGAAAACGTCAGCAGAACAAAAGAAGGATTAAGGCAAGAAGTAGGACCCGTGTAAAATATCGGATCAGATTCCAGTGCTGGAGAGAACTCAAGGGGCGGAGGCCTGCGATCGGACGCCGAGTTTGCTTTGTTTCTTCTCGATAGGTGAGTAACACTGTGTCTGCGCCGCAACAGCTAAAGTCTGTCTAGTACACTAGACGCGTCAAAGCGACCGTTGAAAATCATTTGAAATTTGTATCAATAAATGGAACGCAGCAGCAGTTTTCTGTCGGGATTTGTCGTGTCGTGCCGCATCCAGTGTAGACCATAGATATGTATATATAAGCTATAGTGTGGACAGCGTCACTGATTATAATGAGTTCCATAGTATTTTGCCACGCCACGCCGCGCCACTCGCGTCCGGTGTAGAAACGGTGTAACATTTGTTTTGCTTTGTTTCACAGAACTAATAATTGCCTGGGTTGTGTACGTATGTGTGTGGGGCGGAGCTATCAAAATAGAGACGAGACACTTTTGGGGTAGGGGCGTGTTTTTTTTGGTGATTTCAAATGTCAACATGTCTACCAGAAATCACTTACCCCACCTTTAATGACCAGATGTAAATCTGGGTGTAACTTCCTTTAACCACTAGGGCGGGATTTGAAACAAATTTCACGAGTCGATTTGATTCTCTTCAACAAAGCTTGCGATTCGATCGATTCGATTAAATATCGATTATTTGGAATATCAGTTTACAGTAAATGCCAAATTTTCTCAAGGAAAAAAAAATCTTTCAACTAATGCTGTAACATATACATGAGAGTCAGTTGGTACTAAATTACTATAATATTGAAGGTTAAAATTGACTGATTTGTTAAAATTACACTTAAGTTTTTAAAATAATAAAGTTACAATTACATAATAATATTTCTACTTCAATTCATTTTTTTTTTTAAATATATAAACATTTAAATGGTGGATGTTCATAAAAACTTGAGGATGTATTCCCCCCCCCCCCCTCCCCCCCCCCCCCCCCCCCCCCCCCTCCCCCCCCCAACATAAATTAAACACTGAAGAACAGTAATATTTATAATGAATATTTTATATGATGCATATATTTAGCAAAATGACCCTTTCTGCAGTTTATTTTTCTAGCTGATTAATGAGTTTATAGTCACCGAATGTTTTTTTCTGAGGTAAATGTGACATAACATGACATTGTTTACAAGCCGTTATATTAACCTCTTTGCGCGGCTGAAACACTGATTGAGCGATTACATGAGACAGGATACAGATTGTAAAGTTGTACTCTTTCTTTTAACTTGCCTTCGGATGTTTAGTCATGATTATTTTGTGCTGAAACTGGTATTAAAGGGGTCATATGATGCGATTTCAATTTTTCCTTTCTCTTTGGAGTGTTACAAGCTCTTGGTGCATAAAGAAGATCTGTAAAGTTGCAAAGATAAAGTCTCAAATCCAAAGAGATATCATTTATAAAAGTTAAGAGTCAGCCACACTACCTAAAACGGCTCGTTCTAACACTACGTCTACGTCACTATGTGGGAAGATTTGCGTAACGCTGCTCAAATGTTCACGCAAAGAAAGAAAGAGTAACTTTTATTCTCGCTGTAGTATTATTGTTGTTGCCGCCGCCACCATGTCGTGAAGGCGCTGTTTCGTTGTGAAGTGAAACTACTTTGTTTGGCCTTCCAAAAGAGGACGATATCCACTTCGTCATGCCTGGAGCTGATCCGTGCTGGTTGCTGAGGAAATACATAAACTTCGCGCTGTGGATCGCCGGATCGGCTTTCATCGGGATGAAGCGGAGTCCAGCCAGGTTATCACATGTGGTTTGCCGCAAAGCCTGCGGACGCTCCTTAGTCGCATCCGCCGGCCACGGCCCATCTCTTAGCCACCCGCCGCCGTCACTTCAAGCTGCCTCCGCTCACTATAGGCCGATGGCCGCCGCCGACTCTAGTCTTGCCCGCGCCTCTGCCCACTCTAGGCCTCAGGCTCCGCGCACTCTAGCCTGACGGTGTGTTTCGTTGTGAAAGCGAAACTACTTTGTTTTGCTTTCCAAAAGAGGACACGACTAGAATCAGTGGTTAAGTTGTATTTACAACACTGTTCCAGAACAGTTCAACCCAAATATTCAGATGTGTCCAGCGCATTTTATGGAGGACTGTTTCCTGATCCTGGTAGAGTAGACTACAATGCCGACTGTTCGGACTCACAGACTGTAAGTAGGTTTTTTTAATTTAAAGAATTTGCCACTGATGATTAAAACGCGAGTTTTGAGCAGTGTAGAGTAGAACTTGTTGTTTGTAATTTCTCCGATCAAAAATGCAGACATGGTTTTATGTTTACGGGGCGGCGCGCTGCACAACGCAACGCGTTAAAAAGACAGTATAAGTCATTATAATCCGTAATTATGTCCCCACTGGACGCAACAAATGCCTCGTTTATAATGGGTTTTACTGTTTTTGTCCCGTCGTTCCGACCGGACAGGGCATCACAATATGGTATGGTCGGCCAATCACAACGCACTGGATAGCGGCCAATCAGAGCAACCTCGCTTTTCAGACCGATGAGCTCTTTAAAAATCGACGCGTTTCAGAAAGGCAAGGCATAGAGGAGAAAAAATAATGTACAGTATGTGGAAAATACTGTGTTTTTGAACCTTAAACCGCATAAACACATTTTATTACACCAAATGCACAAAATAATGTTCTTTTTAGCAACATCATATGACCCCTTTAATGTGGAGATGATTAGTTCACGTGCACCTCGCTCTGCCGCGTCTGTTGAACTGAGGCGCTACAGCGATCTGTCACTCCACATTAAACAGCGCCAAAACGGCAATTATTGTTTGAATACTGCAATACAATGAACAGAATTTGAAATCTGGGACTTTGTTTCATATTAAAAGTACCAAAGCACAATGCTTATTGCGATGTATTGGATGGGAAGTGCCCTTCAATGTCCATTAACTGAAAACAGGCTAGACTAATTGATTCTTGGGATTTAAGAATCGATATCGTTCCGTAAAAATGAGAATCATTTAATATTGAGATATCAATATTTTTTACCCAGCCCTATTAACCACATACCTTATTTTAATCATAAATTAAAAGCTGCTGTTTCAAAAACCCATTAGAACTTTCTGAGGAAGCTGGCAAATTGGCCTTTCAGGTTGATCTACAAATTGACATCATGACTGAACAGCTCTATTCACATAACTTCATGGTGACAGTTTACATTAATTTCACATATACTTATTTATTTTTTATAGCCAAGTACAAAGTATTCTTTGTTGGAAGACTGGAGAGAGAAATTCAGCTATTAACTTCTCTTCTTCCACAGGCAGAACAAACCAGACAACTCTGAATCATCAGAAACCAAACCAGCCAATTCCCCCCACAAAAGCCCACCTCAGGACTCAGAACCTGCAACTCTGCAGCTCACTGACAGCACACTCCAGCAGTCCCCACAGGCAACTTTGAGTTCCGGCGAGACCGATAATAACAACCACGGATGCTTGAATCAGGATAAGTCCTCTCTCAACACCAGCATCGTTATAGAGGTCACCGACACTCAGCCTTCCATGGAGCTGACCTCCATTACGGGTTTGAGCATACATGCACCTCTGAGAACCCTACTGATAAGACCAGCTAGACTGATTGCTGTTGGTTAGTGCTGGATTGGTGCTGGTCTAGCTAAAGGAAGACAGCAGAACCAAGCTGTTCATTAGCAATGGCCATTAACATGCTCTTTCTGGTGAAGCTATTTAGCAAAAGAAAATTTTGCTGGTTAAGCTACTTAAAAAATCCTTGTAGTAATACCATGACCAGCAATGCAGGTCTTCTCAGCAGGGAAAGTACACAAATATAAACTTGTTATTTTATTCAAATTTTTTCTTATCAGTACAATACTTTACATACACCACAAAACACTTTATTAGCACTTTATTATTAGACACATAGTCTTATGTAATGTTTCATACAACTTTATAAATGAGTTAATCCTTAGATTTGACTTGTGGCTTTGACTCCAATGTATTTATAATGCTCAAAAAGGGCAGTCTCATTTTTTTAAAGGTCCCATATTGTCAAACCTGAAATTTCCTGGCTTTTTTCACGATAACTGAGGTCTAGGGGCTATTTAACTACCATATAAGTTTCAAAACAGTCAGTCCACAGTAAAATGCACACAACCTGCATAAAGTAGCTGTGATTTTTCAGGAACCGTTGTGACTTCCGTAAAAAGTTGACGTCAGAACTACTCAGTCACCGCCTTTAGTCACCACCCTGAGCCCTGATCCACTTTTGGTCCCACTCTCTTGGCAATAACCAGACAACATCGTGGCCTGCTAATTGTGGAGCAACAACACATGGAAAAAATTCGAAATAGGTTAAACTTTAACCACGAAACCAGATCGTCGACTGGTAACGTTACCTCTCACGCAAGGATGGACGATCTGCCAGGATTGTGACTAATGAGGTGGATCACATCTAACGTGTCTAGTAAAGACAAACTCACTGTGTCGATCTAGTCATGATGAAGATGTATATACATTTCAATTTCAGCAGGCAACTATTTTTACAGCTACACTATTGTTCCAGCCACAATTAATCACAACAATGTATATACAATTACAAACGATTATATATAAATCGTCAGTTTGTTGTTTTACACACATGCACACAGACATTATTTCATACACGACATAGTCGTGATATGCAAGCAACATACATATGGCAAGAAATCTGTAGCTGTAGCGCCCATAACAACAAAAGACAATACTTTATTGAACATTTTCTGATAAGAAGTGTGCACTGCAAACACGAGCATTTTTAATGATCGTTTCTGTCCAGTCTGCTCGTCTTATCACGTTTAACCACAGCTGTTGTCGGTTTTTTGTCTGGCAGTGGCAGCACATATGCGATCAAATTTTTAATTTGAGGCTGTATCACGTCGATTCTGGCACCCAACATCACAAAAAGATGATATTTAAAGCTCCTTATGTAGCCGAATCTGCGCAGATTTGAATGGGCCGCCTCCAGTTTCCCATTTGTTTTGCTGCCTCCAGCTAGCACTGTGACGTCGGCTGACCCTAGTTAACTGTGGTTGGCCTGGCCGTGCGTCACACAGAAAACAACAGGCCAATCAGAAGAAATGCTCATGAATATTAATTAGACAGGCCAAAAATCGACCAGTTCTTTGCCGAGCTCCTGAGAGAGGAGCTGTAAAAAAATATATTGAGATGGTTTTTGGTTTTATACCGCAAATATATATTCTTAAGAACATCAAAACCTAAAATAAAACTCCAAAAAAGGTGTACAATATGGGACCAACATGACATAATTTCCTTTTATCTATTCCAATAGATTATATTAGAAGATATGTATAACAGTAGTGTAATACAATGTATAATAATATTATCAGAAGTATATATTACATGAGTATTACTACTATATGCAATAGCTATATTAGTATATATGTTTGCTGGCAACAAGATCCCAGTGTACTTCATTAATGAGTCAGTAATGGAGGGAAATAAACATAAAAAATAAACACTAAAAATTAAAAAATTAATAAATAAATTTGGCTATTATATTTTTATATAAATGATTAATAATATCTTTAATATTTTAGATAATATTTTTAAGATATGATTTATAAATGTATATGTAATATTATAATATATATTTTGTATTTTTATTAAATTTTGTGTGCAACAAACTCCCAGTGTCTCTTTTACTGAGTTATACGCTGCTGCCAGGATTCTAACTAGAACCAGAAAATCTGAGCATATAACACCAGTCCTCAGGTCCTTACACTGACTTCCAGTTACATTTAGGATTGATTTAAAAGTACTTTTACTCATTTATAAATCACTAAATGGCCTAGGACCTAAGTACATTGCAGGATTGATATGCTCACTGAATATAAACCTAACAGACCACTAAGATCATTAGGATCGAGTCAGTTAGAAATACCAAGGGTTCACACAAAACAAGGGGAATCTGCTTTTAGCTATTTTGCCACCCACAGTTGGAATCAGCTTCCAGAAGAGATCAGATGTGCTAAAACATTAGTCACATTTTAATCTAGACTCAAAACTTGTCTATTTAGCTGTGCATTTATTGAATGAGCACTGTGCGATGTCCGAACTGATTGTCCTGTATTTTATGTATGTATGTATCATTTTCTATAACCATTTTCTGTCTTAAATTCATTTTAAATCAATTTTTTAAATCATTTTCAAAGTTTTTAAATTCCTTGTTTTATTTTTGTGATTTTTTTAATGATTATTTTACTTTCTTTTATGTAAAGCACTTTGAATTACCATTGTGTACGAAATGTGCTATATAAATAAACTTGCCTTGCCTTATACTAAGATGAAATCCATCATGTAAAAGCTCCCAATTTCTAATATATACCTGGATTTTACAGGTAATAGTAAAGACGTGGAGGCCTCAAAGACAGAAAAAGAAGAGGAAACCCCAGATGCACCAAAAGCCCTTCCTCCTGTCAGCATGTTCATCTTCAAACCCAACAACCCGTAAGGCTGAATGTTTATAGAACCACAGCTGTATTCTATATTTTATGAATATTTTCTCATTTCATCTCTTACTCTTTCTATTTTACATCTCTTTCACAGGGTCCGCAGGGCCTGCCACTATATTGTCAATCTTCGTTATTTCGAGATGTCAATCCTTCTTGTGATCGCCGCCAGCAGTATCGCCTTGGCTGCTGAAGACCCTGTCAACACTAATTCAGACAGGAACAAAGTAAGAATTCCCCTCTACCGCCATGTCAACAGCATTTTCAATAATTTTGTAAACAACAACCATATGTAAATAGTTCTGCTACAGTTCTCAGATGGTTTAAATTAGAATTGCATTTGTGTTTTATTAAGTGCTTCTAAGGAAATGCTGAGTATATTTAACTTACTTAATTTAAATATTACCCATCATTAGATGACAAATATTTTTGGATAATTTTCATGTTCTGCAGTATGACAGGTTATATTTAAAACTACTATAAACTGTAATTTATTTATGCTTTTACAATGCATGCAAGTTTCATAACCTCATATTAAATGAGATACTAAATGGAATATTGTGCTTTTAAAAATTAATTTGCCATCTTTAAAAAAAATGCTGACCTAACACTTTTCATAATGCATGCATAGGAAATTGAATCTTAAAAATGTTGATTAAAATTTTTTTTCTATTTATTCAAAGTAATGTCTGTTACTTTGAATAAATAAAAAAGGGTTTTTTTTCCAAATAAAATCTTTCATTTTTGACAATATAAATAAATTCACAGTAGATAGATGTTTGAGTTTCTTTGGTCCTGTGATATTGTTCCCTGTTGGTCATGGAGTGTTTGGCATAGTTTGCAAGCTAATAGAAATTAGATTTTTGTTGCAGGTTTTAAATTTCCCTAGTGACAGTGCACCAGCTGTATGAAACCACAGCTAATTACATGCTAAGACTCTTCCAGTAATAGTTGATGAGATCTTGTGTGTATGTAAACAAATTACATAAGCTATGTTCTCGATGTTGAAGAAGCTGAAGATGTCGCCTCTTTCCCTTTCAGAAATGCACAAACTTGTATTTAAATCTATACAGTGAGGGTAATGTCAGTGCTGTGACGTTGGCAGTTGATCCACGATGAAAATAGCAACATTGCTTTGTTCAATGGCTTGTTCAAATTTAGCAGTCAGTGGCAAACAGTGCTAATGTCTCATAAGTCTCGTGTATTTTCTTGTTTGCTAATGCTGACATTGTAATCTTTTTTGGATTACTGTCTTTATGTGTAATAGGTGCTGCGCTATTTTGATTATGTATTCACTGGTGTCTTCACATTTGAAATGATAATCAAGGTAAGTTCATGGATTGTTCTGGCTTTCATGTGCTGTATGTTCCTCAGTATGTATGTATATATGCAATGTATAACATAAATATACTATGTATGTTGTTATCATATTTTTCTCAGATGATTGAGCAGGGATTGATCTTACATGATGGCTCCTATTTCCGTGACCTGTGGAACATTCTGGACTTCATAGTTGTGGTGGGAGCTCTGGTGGCCTTTGCTCTCACGTGAGTCAAATGAATCCAAACATGAGATATAACAAGTGTAAATTAGCATTCTGTTGGTAAATCTGAAATATGTTGATGAAGCTTTTTAGTTGCATTGCTCAAATGTTTTATTATTCATCTTCAAATTCCATTAATGCCGTGTGACAACTACATGAGTTATGTGAGGAAAAACATTCGGACATTTCAAATTCTTGACACATTGATGTTAGTTGATGCTCTCTTTTCTGTGTTGTAAGTATAAAGCATTTCTTTGTTCATTGAGAAGCTCTCTGGTTCAGAATGCCCGTCTGTTTCTCATTTTTTTCTCTGTTGGTCTTCTTGTGGATTGTGGCTCACGGCATCTGGCAGAAATGTGATGGGGTAAACACATTCTCTTGTGATTTTGCGTGTGTGTGTTTGTATTTGTACATGAGAATTAGGACAGTTTTTTAATTGTTTAGTTATATATGTTTTCATGCTATACAGGAGTAACACAGGAAGAGACATTAAAACCATCAAATCACTGCGTGTTCTCAGAGTATTGAGGCCTCTTAAGACTATTAAAAGACTTCCCAAACTCAAGGTATGTGAACATGAAAGGAATACACAACCGTTCGCAAGTCAGGGGTCAAAAGGTTTGTTTGTTTGTTTGTTTTAAAAGAAATTAAACACAAGATTTCTATTTCAAATAAATCCTGTTTTTAAAGGGGTCATATGATGCGATTTAATTTTTCCTTTCTCTTTGGAGTGTTGTTACAAGCTCTTGGTGCATAAAAAGATCTGTAAAGTTGCAAAGACTAAAAGTCTCAAATACAAAGAGATATTCTTTATAAAAAGTAAGACTGGTCCACGCCCTCCTAAAAACAGCTCATTCTAACACGCCCCCAATGTTTACGTCACGATGTGGGAAGATTTGCATAACACCGCCCAAATGTTCACGAAAGAAAGAGGCGTAACTTTTATTCTTGCTGTAGTATTGTTGTTGCTGCCGCCGTCATGTCGTGAAGACGCGGTGTGCTTCGTTGTGAAAGCTAAACTACTTTGTCTGGCCTTCCAAAAGGGGACGATATCGCTTCGAGCTGATCCATGCTGGTTGCTGAGGAAAAACAACAACTTTGCGCTGTGGATCACCATATCGGCTTTCACCGTGGACGAAGCGGAGTCCAGCCGGGGTCATCACATGTGGTTGCTGCGGATCACTATAGTGTGTACTAATTTAGAAGGCTGCGTCCTCCGGAGGTCGCATTCGAAGGCTGCATACGTCATCGAGGCTGTCTCATTTCAGAAAAGCAAGTAGGACACTCCGAATGCGACCTTTGAATGCGACCTTCTTTCACAGGAATTCTGAGGATGCATGAGGTGTATCCTTCGCTGCTTCAGATAACCCACAATTCTTTGCGTCTCCGTGAACAACTGTTGTTAATTTGAAAAAGCCCGGCGCCGGCAGACGTAACGTACACACAAGCGCAGATGTAGTGTTTACAACTTACCTTAATTCGCCTAGGTCAAAACGGATAAACTTTGTTTTTAATAACCTACTCCTTTTTATCTCTAATAGATGCCTGCTGTACGTATGCTGCAGCTCCTCAAACATTGAACAAAATATAACAAGTAAAAGCATTTTTTTTTTCAAATTACTTTCCAAATTTAGAAATAATTTTCCTTCATTTAATTAGTGTGAGAGCGCAACGATGCTCTAAATTTGTTGGCATAGCAACGTGATACTTCCGGTTTCCTTTTCCGCCCGTCCTACGAAGGCCGTCTCGTTTAATTCTAGGTTGAGGACACTTCGTATATGCATCCTACAGAGGATTCGACCTCCGGAGGGTGCAGCCTTCTAAATGAGACACAGCTAATATGGTAAGGGACGTAACATTTTCGTCACACTCTTGAGGAATTCGGCCAATCACAACGCACTGGATAGCTGACCAATCAGAGCACACCTCACTTTTTCAGACAGAAAAATCGACGCGTTTCAGAAAGGCGGGGCATAGAGGAGAAACAATAATGTACAGTATGTGGAAAATAATGTGTTTTTTAACCTTAAACCGCATAAACACATTTCATTACACCAAATACACAAAATAATGTTCTTTTTAGCAGCATCATATGACCCCTTTAACTTTCTATTCATCAAAGGATCCTAAAAGAAAGATCATGGTTCCCACAAAAGTATTTGCAGCACAACTGTTTTTAACATTGATAATAATAAGAGATGTTTCTTTTGCAACAAATGAGCATATTAGCATGATTTCTGAAGGATCATGTGTTTTTACTGTGGTTTTGATCAAATGAATTCAGCTTTGGTGAGCATAAGAGGGTTCTTTCAAAATAAAGATTTTTAAAAATGTGTGTGTAGGTACAAATCTTTGTTGAATTGCAAGACATTATTGGATTAGGCAATTAGTTGAATACTTGATTAGTTGAACAGTGTGTATCTGCGTTGCTCATTTTGAATAACTTGAAGTTGATTATTTGACAAATGTGGTCAGCAAAGCAGCAGAACGAGATCAAATAAGAGGGAAAATGATGAAACTCTCTTGCCATGTCTGACAGAGCTCTCAGTGTGTATGTGTGTGTGTTTGTGTATTTTGGGTTTGTGTATGTAAGAACGAGAGAGACATGGTGTAAGAGGTGGAAAAAGAGCCAGCAATGTGTGGGGAAAAAAAGGCAAAGGGATAAAATGTGAGAGACAGATTTAAGAGACAGAAGGACAACTGCTTTTCTTAAGCAAAGCTAATTTCATTGGAGATTTAAGGGTTGCAAATTTCTCATCTGGGAAAAGATTGCTTTTTTAACTGCTTTCATTTTGTACTGACCATTACAAGAACACTTTAGCACAACAGTCAACTAAAATATTTATAATATCACCAAAGAATGGTCAAATAGGTCAATTTTACATGCACAGATTTTTGTCAGCCCATATTTTTGTGCAATTAAAATAAAATAAAATTAAATATGAATATTACAAGAAAAATGTAAATGCAAAAAAGAAAAGAAAATTAGAAATGTTGCCTTGGCATTCTACTAAAATTACCTAAATGAAAACTGAAATAACAATAAAGTTACAATACAATTAATACAATTGTCATTATACCTCATTGTCTTTCTCCCTTTTTGATTTGCAGGCCGTGTTTGACTGTGTGGTCACATCGCTAAAAAATGTCTTCAACATCCTCATCGTCTACAAGCTCTTTATGTTCATATTTGCAGTCATTGCAGTGCAGCTTTTCAAAGGGAAATTTTACTACTGTACCGACAGTTCCAAGGACACAGAAGACGAGTGCAAGTGGGTGCCCATTACATATGCAATATAAATTCTAAATATAATTCTAAAATTTTAAAGCTGCTCAGACATTATTCAATTCTGAGAAGACTTTAGAAAATGTCAATGCTGCTATGAATAGAAGAATGACATTTTAGGAGCACAAAATCTTCCCTGCAAATGATGTGGGAAATGTTTTTTCTTAATGCTTTATAGGGGTTACTACATTGACTATGACAAAGACAAGAAAAAGGAGAAACGAGAGTGGAAGAGACGTGATTTTCATTATGATAACATCATCTGGGCTCTGTTGACTCTCTTCACTGTATCCACTGGGGAAGGGTGGCCGCAGTAAGAGCCAACTTTAGTATATATGTTTTCACACTGTATCATTTTGACAAACTAATTAAACCTTAAGAAGATAAGCATTATACTTAACACCTTTCTAAAAGCTGTGTGCTGATATCTGCTAATTCAGAAATGCATTTCTAGAGCAGTGGTTCTCAAAAAATTTTTACTCCAAAGGCCCCCCCCCCCCTTATTTAATGTTCTTTTGCAAATATCTTGAAAAAAGATTCTCACGGCAGACATTCTTTACAACTTAAAAGTACTTACTCTGCTAAATCTGGTTGGTTTGTGCATCAATAATAACAGATTCACGTGTGCCTAATGTACGACTCCTGTATGCTACTGTAATTCAATTACAGTCATCAATCAAAACTTTACTAGCATGACGCTGGTTTGTTTTATCCAACCAAGAGCTGTAATTTGCGTATCATATGCTCCTGCAGTGGTTAGGTGTTTTGAGCCACTGTTCAGTCTGTATTTCACAGCACTGAAAGAAATGGCTTGGGCTGCTCCGAAAAAATCACAGAATACATCGGAGAGATTTGGTATTTTGTTAATTGTTTAATGTAACATAATAATTGTGAAATTAATGAATGATATGAATACATTTAATTCTCGTGGCCCTCTGGAGAATCAATGATGCCCCATAGTGGGCTGCGGCCTCCCGGTTGAGAGCCACTATTCTAGAGGTAACTTGCACTGCAAAAAATATTGCTTGCAAGACAAGTGGCTTCCAAATCAAGTGGCATATTTGAACAAATGTTGCTAGAGCACTAACTTCACTTTTCTGAGCCATTTTGCAATGATTTTAAACCAATTACTCTAAAGTAGTTGTAAATGTTTGAAGTCAGCTCCCCTCAAGTTCAGACAGGTGACCTTGCAGAGTAACTACAGATGTGGTTTGTCACATTAACTATTCACCTGTTCCACTAATGTTTGGCAGCCACAATGTGTCCAAATATAATATAGCATAGATAAATGTATACAGTTTAGTCTGTAATTAGATTCTTTGGCATTGTAGAGTTTTGCAGCACTCTGTGGATGTGACCGAGGAGGACCGGGGTCCCAGTCAGGGAAACAGAATGGAGATGTCCATCTTTTACGTCATTTATTTTGTGGTGTTTCCCTTCTTCTTCGTCAACATATTTGTGGCCCTCATCATCATCACCTTCCAAGAGCAGGGTGACAAAATGATGGAGGAGTGCAGTCTGGAGAAAAACGAGGTTACTGTTCTCCCGTTTTTATGTTTGTGTTGCAAATCCAGCCAAGTGCATGTGTGTAGTAATGTGAATAGAAGCAATTGCACATACTTGAGGCAACATAAAGAAAAATCTTGATGTTCTTATGTGATTTGCTGTTGAATGTTTATCAGAGCGCTGGCTCTTGTGTACACGACATGAGTGATTTTCTAAGAAGTATTCATTTTCTTCGCTTCAGCAGTCTCAAAGGACCTTTTGAATGAAAAGTGCTCCAGATTCAAGACATTATTTTGACATCCAAATATTGTGCATGTGCATGTATGCATTATCAACCCAAAGCTAATGTCTCTGAAATTGGCATGTGTATCATTCATAGCAAAACTCAGAGATAAATCTACTGGTGGTATATATATATATATAGAGAGAGAGAGAGAGCGAGATGAAGTCCAGGGCCGTGCACAGACCTTTTGAGGGGCATGTGCTGAAACTGAAAAAGGGCACCCCCCACCCCCCTTTTTTTATTGGTCTTAGTGGCAAATTAAATAGTCCTATTCATATTATTAATATATGAAGAGTTAATTTGCAAAAACAGATAACTCCTTTTTTAAAAATTTTCAAAAATCGTGTTTTTTTATTGTACATTCCAATTAATCTCAATCAAACTGCAGTTGGGTTATTTTGATTAGGTAAAAAAAATAACTAAAAAATACAGCTAACTAACAATAAAACACAATAAAAAATGTGATAACATATAAAAAACAGATTTATTAGCACAATAAACCTCTCTATATATATATATATGTGTATGTATATATACTGTATGATAAAATATAAAGATTTCACAGTGATCTGATTCTGTAATGTTTTTTTTAGTTACTACAACATTACTACGTTTATACATGTGAAGACGAGCGGAGATAGAATACTTGATTCAAACATTAGCTATAGCTAGCAAATACGCGTGCATATTAACAGCATAAACATGAATTAACCATGCAACCATATAATAAGAATGTTAAGAAATTAAGTGTATCAGCAATCATGAATCAAAGAAGAAATTTCTTAGAAATATATTTTACGAGGATCACTCAGTCGCATTATGTCAAACTCAAATGCAGTTATGGGGGTTTTGACCAGCGAATGTGTGCAAATGTGCATTTTGTCCATCATTAAAATGGCGGCATCACATTACGTTTTCATCAACAGGTTTGTTGTAGCTATATGGGCGATCGGTTTTTCCTGTTGTAAAATACATTTGGTATTGCTGTACTTATTCAAACAACAAGATCTTTATTTACCCTTGCAAGACTTCGTTCAGCTGCTGTGGAACTTCAGTTCATTCAGTCAAGATAGAGGGGGTGGAGTTATGAGGTTTTACTGACAGTTTGAGCGGATCCAACAAGATTTAGTCACAAGCTTTTTTTAAAACCTTTCATTGGCTAAATATTTGTAAAACAAGACAGACAGACGTAAAGGGTGACCAATAGCGTTGATTTATTGAAGAAAAAAAACAGCACCAACAAACAAAGGGCACTTCGGAGTGTAAGGGCAAAAAAGGCATGCGCTTTGCACAGGTTGAGCCCTACCATTTTCATTGCATTTTTTGTCCATACTATGGAAGTCAGTAGAACCTGAAACCATTTTTTGGGTAAACTATCCCTTTAACTATCAATAATGTCATATTAGCTTTTTTCTCAGACATTGTGACCTTAATCGTGCAGAAAAGTGCAAGCGATTTTATGTAATCTTTTGCAAATTTCAAATGTGTTCGAGAAATATTCTTACTGTATATTTCTCTCTTAGAGGGCTTGCATCGACTTTGCCATCAGTGCCAAACCTTTGACTCGCTACATGACCCGACAGACAGCGGGGGGGGGGGGGGGGGGGGGGGGGGGGGGGGGGGGGGGGGGGGACCTTACAGTTCCGGCTGTGGCACTTTGTGGTGTCTCCTGTATTTGAATACACCATACTGACGATGATCGCCCTTAACACCATCGTTCTCATGATGAAGGTAAGGAGGAATTTCTTTATGTGGCTGCACTGTGATCTTTCTTTTACCATAATAAAAATAATTTCAAATCACTGTTTCCTCCACTTATTTATTAATTTATTTGATAAGTAGCCATGCAAAAAAAAAAAAAGACCTTCCCTCCACTTTGCGTTGAGTTATGCTGAAGCTGAAAGGGTTTGTTTGTAATAACTGTACATTATCTCTTAAATATAATGACAGAAATGTAAGGAATATTATTCTTTTAAATGTCTTTGTTATGAAAATTAAATGTAAACTTATTTTAAGCCTGTGAGTATTCCTGGGACAATACCTCTTTCTCTGTAGGTGTATTTGTCAAAATAAATTGGGTTGATTTAGCTGTTTTTCCAGCCCCTGCTGGTGACCCCTGGTCTGTGATACTGCTAGAAAACCAGACAGTCATGAGTCACAGCTTATTAAATATTGATCTGAAGCACCAGCTACTATTTAACTTCTCCTCATTAGCTTTAGCCTGACATCTCCCGTGACTAATTTCACCTGCAGTTAGAGGTCGGCCTCCACTAGTCATCATGTCTGCGGTGGTCTGCCTAACACTGAAGCACAGAGAGAGTAATAGAGCACAGATATTTTTAGCTATTGTACTGAAGTCTGAACAGCTTCCTTTCTCTCTGTCTTATTAATTTAGTTTTCAGTTTCAATTTTCAGAGTGCTTTATTGGCATACTAGCATCCATCCAGGTTTTAATTGGATCGTGAAATGTGTGTGTCCACATTAGAATGGCTCTAGAATTGAATATGTGTAAAATGATGCTTACTATAAATAGCTTTGGCTATTGCTTAACATTATTTGTAAGCCTGCACAGCACAAGTGACATTAGTAGAAAAGGATGGTCTGTTTTGTAATTAGGCCTAGGTCGTAAGTTGTTTGAATACTTGGGCAGTTTTAAGAAAGATTTGAATTTGGCTCTCAGTGCTTTGTATAATTGTATCACTAAGCTGTTGATATACTCAGTAGTTGCCAAGACATTGCTAGGCAGAAATTTATGATCGTCTCGTCGTCTGATTCGTATAGACATCAAAAGTTCATGGCAAAAAATTGGAATACATAGAGTGAGAGAGACAGAACTGCGATTTTTGGTCATCTGACTGTAGCCAATTAATGTGCTTATTTATAACATTTAAATAGCACATTATATCAGTGTTGTTAAAGTGGTTAAAGATTATGTTGTTGTTGTTGTTGTTTTTCAAGTCACGTGCAATCAAGTTTTAATGTTCATTGCGGTTTTACTAATCTCATGAGTCATGGTTACTGAGGGTCTACTTAATCTTAATGGCACGTTGTTGCAAATAAGTGAAATATAAGATTAAATTAAATAGTTATACTTTAATGTTTTCAATTCTTATGTGCCTTTCAAGTATTAATATATAAATATATTCACATCAAAATTTAAGACATTGTTTTACACATTTAATCATATTTTATGCATGTTGACTTTTGCTATTCACTTATTTACAGCAGTGTATTTATTAATACATTTCTAATAATCCAAATAGCATGTTGTCCTTGTAAATGAAAGTTTCTACATTACAAATCTGTTATCAAATGTGACTGTGTTGAAGTAATGTTACAAAAAAACATTTTATATGTTGATTCAGAGTTGGCATCATCTGAATGTCCTTGCAGGGGTAAAAATCTAAATATGGCTGTAAATATGGCTGTAAAGACTACAACAACAGCAACAAAAAAAAGTGATGTAATCATACTTCGGTGTTTGCACTTTTCCACAAAGATCACACCAATAGGAAGTTCAAAATAAGCCTTTTCTCGAATTACACAACGATAGATGAAACTGCATTAAGAGAAATTATTTTATGATAATGATAACTAATCCAGTAGACTGTCCCAGATAATGGTCTCTTCTGCTGCAAGTGTGCAGTATAGTATTTGGCGATAAGTTCCAAGAACTATCGAGAGGCTCCATGATCCACCATTGCCATAAAAAACAAAATGGTCTATTGGAGTGAATGGAGATGACACAACTCTCTCTCACTCAATGGCCCTGGTTTCTAGGTGGTTGCTGGGGTGTTGCTCATTTGTTGCTTTGGTGCTTTTCTGGTTGCTAAGCTGTTTTGGGTGGCAGTTGCAAGCCTGTTGCTGCTTGGGTGTTACTGTATGTTGCTAGACAGTTGTTAAGGCATTATGGGTGGTTGTTAGGACATTACCAAATAATTGCTAAGGTGTTTTGAGTGTTGGATGTGGTTATTAGATAGATAGATAGAAGATAGAAGATAGATAGATAGATAGATAGATACGATAGATAGATAGATAGATAGATAGATAGTAAAATGGTTAAAAAATAAGTTGTATATAACAACTAGTTGAAAAATTGTAAAACTTTCTTTTGTCTCTCTTTTTTGCTTCTACTCGCATCATGAACTATTGACGGCCCCTATGACAATGTACTAAAAATACTTCACACTGTTTTCAATGTATCATTATACACTGTTGGAATGTGTTCTCAAGTCCGGGCATTTGGTATGATGGTAAGCAAACACTGAAATATGATAACTCTCTTGCTTCTTTCTTTCTTTTTTCTGCGGTTCTTCTCGCTTCTTACTATATATTATATAGTTATATACACTGTACATTACAGTATATACTGTATATATACAATGAAATGCATTTCTAGCATTCATTATTACTTTTATATCTTTCAGAATTATTTCAGAGACACATGGAATATATTTGACTTCATCACAGTTCTAGGAAGCATCACTGAAATTGTGGTTGACAAAGTCCACACAGCAAAAGTGAGAAATCAATCAGCCTCATATACAGTATGTGTTCTTTGTGGGCAGTAGTCATATGCATGAGCAATTACATCCGTATTCTAATTGCTTTTTAGCCAGTATTTATTTGCACGAGCAAGCTCCTTTGTGCTGGAGATTGTGATTGCTATGTGCTCAGTATTTATTTCAACAAGCAGTGACCTTTGAATTCAGATTGGGTTGTGTCCAGTATTTATTTGCATAAACAATCACCTCTGTGTTCTGATTGGTTTGCAGAGTTTTAATATGGGCTTCCTGAAGTTATTCCGGGCAGCTCGGCTGATTAAACTTCTGCGTCAGGGCTACACCATCCGTATTCTGCTTTGGACTTTTGTCCAGTCTTTCAAGGTCAGGCATGGCTTTTACTGCAGTAGCACTACATTGAAATGCCTTAGGCCCCAATCAGACAGAATGCGTTTTTTACAGTGAGAGGCACCTTTTTTTAATTGTTTTCTATAGGCAGTGAGCATTATGTGCGCTTTTTATGCGCCCCGGGCACCTCGCGATTTAGACGCCAGCTGCGCCTCACGTTTTTGTAGGAGTGCTTGGAGCCAGAAAAGCGCCCGGCGTCATGTTTTTTTTTTTTTGATTGTCCAATGGAAGTATGGGAGAGGCGGGACTTCCATTGTGGTGACGAAAGTTTACAGTTGCTTGAGAGTCCGAGACTGCAAGTTGAAGAGAAACTCTATGGTGGCTGCGTGGGGCTGTATTTTTTTTCAAAGTTTCGCTAATATGGCAGTCTTTACCTTAAACAGCAAAACCACGCTTTTAGCGCGCTCGTGCCTAATCCGTGATTAGACGGACAAGACAGCTGATTCCGTTAGTTTCCCTGGCAACATAAAAAGAAACGCAGCGCACTGCTCTTTTCATACATTAAAAAAACTCAAACAAAAAAGGCAGGTGGTGCACCGTGGTTTCAACCTGAAAAAGCGTTCTGTCTGATCGGGGCCTTATTCTTCTTAACTTCTAAAAACTCTGTTTGCTTTTATTTGAACCAAAGATGCTTATTATAGAATATTTTCTTTTAGAGAATAGATTCAGAGTTCTGCTGTTCTGCAGTTTCATAAAAGCCACTCAAAGTTTTGCAATGTATTGTTTTTTTTATTTTTACAAAATGTATTCCACTTCAAAAACATTTAACCTTTGTTTTGTTGATAATTTCAACTTTAATTTGCTTTGTATTTTTGTAAGCTTTGATCTTTTGTTCTTGCTATTCAGTAACTACCAGCTGTTATGTAATTGTAATATTTGCACATTATTGAATAATGATGGGTCTTTATGAAGCATCTGGGTTACATAGTTTATTAATGGAAAGAGTTATTTTACCTACAACATTAACACACTATTTTTGAAATGCTTTGCAAGCACAGGTATTCTCATCAGGAAATGTAAATAAATATAATTTAATATTAATTTTTGAGTTTAGTGTTTAACATGAGATTTGTCTTACAGGCTCTACCATATGTCTGTCTGCTAATCGCCATGCTGTTTTTCATCTATGCCATCATTGGCATGCAGGTAAAGGTTGTCTTTGTCCCCAGACTGTCCATTTTTATATTCTTCTGTCTAGCTCTTCCTTTGTTTTTTTCCCCACCTTTTTTATTACTTTACCTCGTTAAGCCTGAAAATGTGACGGACACCTTTTATGTGTTTGTAATTTCACTAAAGGTATTCGGCAACATCAAGCTAAATCCAAAAAGCCATATCAACGAACACAATAACTTTAAGACATTTTTTGGTGCACTCATGCTGTTGTTTAGGTAAGATTAACTTATTTTTTTGTTGTAAAAAATGGGTGCTACATTTTATGGAATGTTCATTATTTTACTTGAAAGCTAATACAATGAAGCAGTCCACCCTTTGGGGATGAATAAATGTGACTTAATTTATGAAGAGATTATCTGTGTGTGTGTGTGTGTGTGTGTTTAGGAGTGCAACAGGTGAGTCATGGCAGGAAATCATGTTATCGTGTTTAGGAGAGAAGGAATGTGAAAAAGATGAGTCTCTCAACAACTCAACAACAAATGAGAAAAAAGATTGTGGTACCGAATTTGCATACTTCTACTTTGTCTCCTTCATCTTCTTCAGTTCTTTTCTGGTGAGACGCAATTCATTTTAATGACGCAAATACTCAGCGTTACAAACCTGTACACTCAGAACCTATTCACACCAAATCCAATATTTTGGCACATAAAATATATATGGTGAGATTTTAAAATGAAAAAAAATAAACATTAAAACATTTTTTGATTAAAATGAAACTAGTATCACTGAAAACATGAATATCCACCACTGCTTAACACACTGAAGCTCACTCTGAATACCTGTTTGCTTTCTGTCTATTTCGCTGTCTCTATTTTCATATCTCTAACGCTCTTTTAGATGCTAAATCTGTTTGTGGCCGTGATTATGGATAATTTTGAGTACCTGACACGTGACTCGTCCATTCTTGGTCCTCACCACTTGGATGAGTTTGTACGGATCTGGGGAGAGTATGACCGTGCAGCATGGTGAGAGATACAGCTTTCCACTCCTTTCAGTTGATCACATGCATCACAGATGTCAAAAAATATTTATTTTCTCATTCTGCAACATAATATTTAATTGATTATAAGGTATTTATAAATACATACAATTGTTTATTTACCTTTTTTTTTTAAAACATATGCCTAATGAATGACATATTTTTTAAAAATGTACAGGGAAATTTGCTTTGTCATTAATGTTTCTATTTCTTTCTTTACACTAATTTGTAACCTTACAGGATTATTTAAAGGGGTCATATCATGAGGAATTTTCACATTTTCTTTGGTCTTATGAGATTAAAGAGTTAATTACACTATTTGGACCTCATTTACTGACACTAACCTGCAGAAAATGGTTGTCTGAGCATTTATTTTGAAAATTACAGCTGCAAAATTACAGCAGTTTGATTCTACAATTCAGAGAAAGGGTGTAAAATGGAATAGTTGTATCATGATGGTTTTTGGTTTAATGTATGGTATGACCCCTTTAAAATGTATTTCATGAAAAATAACCACTCCTACTACATTCATCTCGAAGTTGTCTAATTTACTGTTAACGGCCAGTATTTCCTTCTCCAGTGGAAAACTACACTATAAGGAGATGTACAAAGTAGTACGCACAATATCACCTCCACTGGGCTTTGGAAAGAATTGTCCCTACAGGGTGGCATGCAAGGTTTGGCTCACCCACAAAAAAACTACCCCTCTGCCTCTCTCTCCTCCTCTCCTTTTATCATTCCCCACTCCTTCTCTAGATAATACCCCTCACCCCCTTCTCGTTTCCGTGATCTACTCCAGTGCTACTTTCCACCGGGTCAAAGACTGGCAGAGACAAGAGCTCAGCGCACAGAGAGACAACTCATCCCTTTGGCCCGTGTCCCGCTCCTGAAGTGTGAATAACTGCTGCAGTTAATAACACTGAGAGCCATCCATCAGTGAACTCCATTAAATAATATCTAACACTGCCAATGGATGTCAGTAGGGATTCAGTCTCTCTGTGTCTGAATTGGATTTGGGGCTTTTATTGACCATTATTGCATAAATGTGGGTTTTAGGTTAGAGGAGGGCAGACTCCTCATGTTCGCCATTGCATCACCTGTTTGTAAATCAAGAGAACATTATGTTCATCTCTCCCCTGACCTACATTAACTTAACTTTATAAATTAACTTTAATTAATAAAATAATATTAAAATTAATTTTAAAGGGGAAATATTTGATATTGGCACTGTTTTTACCATATGTGGGCATAATTCTTTAACTTTTTTATTATAAAAAAACTGCATGGTACCATTTTATATTTTGTATTAGAAGGAAAAATTTTAGCTATTTAATCTAACACAGGTATATAAAACAATTCTATATGCTTGATATTATATTTCTAATTACATAATCACACGCCACACACACACACATACTAGTATTAGTATTTTTATATTTCACTATATTTTAGACGTCTGTATTATATTTAATAAAATTTATTTTATACCCAAACATCACATAAAAAACAAGTGATTTTAAACCAAGTCTTTACTTTTTTTTTTTGCTGCCATTTTTAACCAGAGCCCTTGTTAATTTCTGACTCTAAGCACAATGCTCCTTGTGTGTTAATTTATTATAATAGCAGTGCTTCCTTTTATAATACAGCCAGTCAAATCCTCAGATCCACCTGCTTGACTCATCAGATCTTTGGCTGTTTTAATATTTTCTCTCCTTTAGCCTCTTCTATGCTGGCATTGCATAGAAAGTCCTCCACCTGACCTCACCTCTATGTTTAATCAGTTTCCCTTTTTGACAGTTTTTCTTTTCTTAAGTATGAAACATTAAAATGACCTTCCCTTTCCTGTCTCTTCCTTCTCCCTCTATCTTTTCTGTTGTTTCCTTTTTCCTCTACGCCAATCTTCCTCTCCTCCCTCGTTCCTTGGAAATGCCCAATTCTTCTTCCTCCTCCTCTTCATCACATTGCCCCTGGTGACTGCCCCCTCCTAGTGGCCGTATTCATTACACTGATATGTACGAGATGCTGACCTGCATGTCGCCACCGCTTGGCCTGGGCAAGAAATGCCCCTCCAAAGTGGCGTATAAGGTAGTTGCAGTATTACAATTTGAATGACGTCTGCTTGGTTTCAAGAGGCTCAAGCTCGGGGCCGTAGTTACAGTGTCCTGAAGATGTATTTGGCCACTTTAAACTAAAAGAATATGAATTCTGTATCTTTGCATTATGTAAAAGCATATTGAACCAAGTGAGAATGATTTGGGAAACACAAGTTAGCTAAAAGTTTGCACTTGGTTTTATTTTTTCTAATGCAGTAACAACTTAAGGGTTTTAGGACCATTGTATGTCAAATAATTACAATAAATATTTATTGTTATTCTTTGTCATTGTCTTTTAATCATCCTACCGTGAAGTCCCTGTACATCCACCAATGATACTTTATTTGAATATGTCACCTTAACGTCTTCAAAACACTGTTATTACCCTGACATTTATTCCAGTGTTAAAGACATATAGCAAAGGGCATATTCATAAAGTGTGATCCTTTTACAATTTCAATGCATAAATCTCTAATCTGTCTCTGTCCAGTATATGTGTTTCAACTGTGTGAAATTAATATCTGATGTTGTGACGTCTTCTTAGTGTTAACTGTAGAAGTTAAAAGACAACTAAACCTAGATGACTATTAGATCACTATTTTAAAAATATGCTCACTCCCAAGCCTTGCAATACTTGTGTTTCAATTGTCTTCTGCCCTTATGGTGACTTTCTCTCAGCGGTTGGTTCTGATGAACATGCCAGTGGATGAAGACATGTCCGTCCACTTCACCTCCACTCTTATGGCCCTGATACGCACCGCGCTGGACATTAAAATCGCTCGAGGTTGCCACTACTGCTAATTTTCAGTTTTGTAAAGATCAAACATCCTGTGATTTGTCTTTTTTTTCCACAGTAGTATTAGTTAAATGGTCTTTGTGTATCAGGGGGTGAGGACAGGGGTCAGATGGACATAGAATTGCAAAAGGAAATCAGTGTCATCTGGGCACACCTCTCCCAGAAATCTCTTGATCTGCTTGTACCCATCCACAAAGGTGAGAGAACTGAGTGTGAATTTTTTTATATATATATATTTTCTTAAAGATTTAACAGCATTTTATTTACATTTTCTGAGTATAATTCACCTTGAACTTGACAGTTTAGTTTGTGGCGCCATTATTGGCCACTAGGGGCGCCCACTAACTCCCCTGAAAGAGTACAATTTGCAGCCGGCATAAAAATCTTAGTTTTCCACAACAAACAAATCTTTCTTCCAGCCAGTGACATGACCATTGGGAAGATTTATGCAGCCATGATGATCATGGACTACTACAAGCAGAACAAAGCTAAGAAGCTCCGGCAACAGCTTGAGGAACAGGTAAAGATGTCTTTTATTTTCTACAGCACTAGAACTTCAGAGCTAAAGACTTTTCATGCCTATTCAATCAGCTTCCAACATTGACATTGCCAATGCCATATATCTAACTGTATAGAATGCTGTTCATTTTACTAAAGAAGATGCATAACAAAAAAACCTTTATATCTCAATTTGAAGTGTAAACTTCCTAAAGTTGAAAAAGATGTACTGTTTTTGGGGGAACTGGATCACTGTGTCGTTGGAAAGATTGTGCTGACCATCTAATGTTGTCTTGCAGAAACATGCACCGATGTTCCAACGCATGGATGCATCTTCACTGCCACAGGACATTCTCTGCAGTGCCAAAGCTCTGCCATTCGTGTCCCACAGTGCAGGATCTGCTCTGTAATTGTACATGTTGTGTGTGTGTGTGTGTGTGTGTGTACTTACAGTACATTCACCCTTTATTTGTCTGAACCAGTCTTATTTTAGTATCATTGATACAGTGGGTACGGAAAGTATTCAGACCCCCTTAAATTTTTCACTCTTTGTTATATTGCAGCCATTTGCTAAAATCATTTAAGTTCATTTTTTTTCCTCATTAATGTACACACAGCACCCCATATTGACAGAAAAACACAGAATTGTTGACATTTTTGCAGATTTATTAAAAAAGAAAAACTGAAATATCACATGGTCCTAAGTATTCAGACCCTTTGCTGTGACACTCATATATTTAACTCAGGTGCTGTCCATTTCTTCTGATCATCCTTGAGATGGTTCTACACCTTCATTTGAGTCCATCTGTGTTTGATTATACTGATTGGACTTGATTAGGAAAGCCACACACCTGTCTATATAAGACCTTACAGCTCACAGTGCATGTCAGAGCAAATGAGAATCATGAGGTCAAAGGAACTGCCTGAAGAGCTCAGAGAAAGAATTGTGGCAAGGCACAGGTCTGGACAAGGTTACAAAAAAATTTCTTTTGCACTTAAGGTTCCTAAGAGCACATTGGCCTCCGTAATCCTTAAATGGAAGACATTTGGACGACCAGAACCCTTCCTAGAGCTAGCCGTCCAGCCAAACTGAGCTATCAGGGGAGAAGAGACTTGGTGAGAGAGGTAAAGAAGAACCAAAAGATCACTGTGGCTGAGCTCCAGAGTTGCAGTCGGGAGATGGGAGAAAGTTGTAGTCAACCATCACTGCAGCCCTCCACAGTCGGGGCTTTATGGCAGAGGGGCCCAACGGAAGCCTCTCCTCAGTGCAAGACACATGAAAGCCCGCATGGAGGGATCCCAAGATGGTGAGAAAATAAGATTCTCTGGTCTGATGAGACCAAGATTGAACTTTTTGGCCTTAATTTAAGCGGTATGTGTGGAGAAAACCAGAAACTGCTCATCACCTGTCCAATACCCAGACACACGGAGCATGGTGGTGCAGCATCATGCTGTGGGGGTGTTTTTCAGCTGCAGTGACAGGACGACTGGTTGCAATCGAGGAAAGATGAATGTGGCCAAGTACAGAGATATCCTGGACGAAAACCCTCTCCAGAGTGCTCAGGACCTCAGACAGGGCCGAAGGTTTACCTTCCAACAAGACAATGACCATAAGCGCACAGCTAAAATAACAAAGGAGTGGCTTCACAACAACTCTGTGACTGTTCTTGAATGCCCAGCCAGAGCCCTGACTTAAACCAAATTAAGCATCTCTGGAGAGACCTAAAAATGACTATCCACCAACGTTTACCATCCAACCTGACAGAACGGGAGAGGATCTGCAAGGAGGAATGGCAGAGGATCCAAAAATCCAGGTGTGAAAAACTTGTTGCATCTTTCCCAAAAGACTCATAGCTGTATTAGATCAAAAGGGTGCTTCTACTAAAAACTGAGCAAAGGGTCTGAATACTTAGGACCATGTGATACTTCAGTTTCTTTTTAATAATCTGCAAAAATGTCAACAATTCTGTTTTTCTGTCAATATGGGGATGCTGTGTGTACATTAATGAGGAAAAAAAATTACTTAAATGACTTTAGCAAATGGCTGCAATATAAAAAAAAATGAGTGAAAAATTTAAGGGGGTCTGAAAACTTTCCATACCCACTGTATATATAGTATTTAAGATTTTGAATTAGATTTTAATTTTCAGATTTTCCGTTTGACTTTATTTTTAGTAGAATTGTTTGTTGTTTTTGTAATTTTATAGTTTTTTAATATGTTATATCATTAATATTTGTATTACCGGAGTTGTAGTTTATTTTAGTTTTTTTGTTTTTGTTTTTGTACTTCAGCTTACAATTAATTAAAACTTAAAATTAAATTATCATTTCAAATGAGAAATGTTGCTTTGGCAACAAGCTGAAATATATTTCAGTTAATGTATATTTTAAGTAGTGAAAATGTTTTGTTATGGTTTTAGTTTTAGCTTATAGGGTTAGGGTTAATAATAACCCTGGTCTGCTCCTGTATATACACTTTATATACACAATACAGTGCAGTATTTTCACAATCACAATTTTTGTAATAAAGATTAAAATGTTATATATACTTTTACATAATATACAATTTACCTATCGGTTACATGTTATGCTATATAATAAAAAAATATATATAGTTTTTTTTATGCATCAAATGTTTATATCCCCCTTCTTAAAATGATCGTTTTGGCCTGTCCCAACTTGGGTCAGCTTGAGGTCTTGATCTTTTTAATTATATTCAATCGTAATGTCGCAAACATTTGAACACCCAACATGGAACCAATGAACTTGTGCGCCTAATAAACTATATCTTATTTCGCACATCACAAACCATTTACCAACTACATTAAAACGATGTTTGGAAAACAGGTCTTGACCTACTTTGCTGTGTGCCAAGCCCCAACAGAGCATACGCTGACACGTCCTCTGTGTTCCATCCCAGGAGTTAGGGGGGACGGTGGCAGGTTTGTGGCACTGAGTCCCATCTCCCCTCAAGATCTCTTCATGCAGCCCTTGGCCCAAGACAGCATGGAAGAGAGGGATGAATACCAACACCAGTATCACCTTCAGAGTATGGTAGGAGAAACTAAATACACAAAGAAATACATCTCACCTTGACATGTCTTGCATGATGTGTTTTATTCATTATTTTATACATGTGCATGAAATACCTGATAGCTACTTTGTTACTGAAACAACATTCAAATTCACAATCTATTTAAAATTCTCAAACTGTATGTGAATTCAGGCTCATTCTCAGTCAATTCCCTAGCGATTTATGAATAATTCAGTTTGGAAAACTGATACAAATGGTAACAGGGTCTGAATACCACACAGTCAGACACTGATCAATTTGTAAAAGTTTTAGGAATAGAAAAGTCTTAATTTTGAGATATGATTTGCAAAGCACAGACTGTAATTGGCATTGATATTTAATCTATCAGAAAGTCATCTGCATGGACATCACCTCCCTGATTCACAATCCTGCATTATGCTTCTACTTTTCCTAACTCATTTTCTTTTCACATTTGCAGCTTTGTTGTCATCCCTTTATTATTTGCCTTCTGGCCTTGTAAAGGGAGAGATTTTAGAGAGCTGTTTTTTTTTTTAATTTGGAAGGGTGTATTGATGTGGTTTCTCAAGGTTAGACTGCCAGGTCCAGATAACTTCCAGCACTTATATAACCAGTGAACAGTTATACACAAGCTTAGATGTGTTTCTGTGCTCTTATCTGTACTCTTATTTTCTACCCCTCCTGGTAGCTTTTTCTTTGCCTCTCTGCCATGAACTGTGATGTAACACTAGATGTCTTATGGGATTTTAAGTTGGTTTATGCTTGGAACTCTTTTTTGCAAGAGCGCTTGTGTGTATGCACAATATGTGTGGCTTCTGCTTTGAAACTTTCTACACCCCCTTTGAGTTGCTTATACGTATTGGCTCTATGTTGTGCTTATGGTGCTTCACTCTTGCCACTTTACTTTTCCTCTATGACATTTTTGGATATAAGCTTATCTTTTCTTATCTTTAAATAAATACTTTTGCGCTTAAAAAGAGATAAGGATTAGGCCAGCGTTATTTGATTTAGTACTAACCTTGAATTTTTGTCTATGTTCCACTCCTAACAGATGACTGAGGATATTTCGCCGGCCTTGTTCTATAACCAAGAAACGTCAATGAGACACCTAGTTCTATAAAATCATCTGAATTGCACCGGAGCATAGCAAAGTTCTTACCCCATTCACACAACCCGAAAACGATATCGGAAACAATCATTGTTGGGCGGATCAATTTCAGATAGTTTTTAGAGCTGGATGACAATAACAACACTGTAAAGTATTGCAATTTACGGACTTGCACATCAAATTGCAGGACGACACGTGCGGAGAAGGTCTACCGAGCAAACAGATGTAACAGGAAACTAAAACTACCTCAGTATAAGCACTAGTTTCGACAATATTGTTTGCCCTCCTTTGGAATGTGCCCTATTCCATAAATTGAATGCATTGCTAAATTAAATGTCAAATCACAACATAGATTTACACTAGCTAGATTTACTGATTATGTGCAAAACAAGGCATGCTGAAGACTTGCTGGTCGTAAAGCCATGTAAATGCAACCGAAACACAAAACTCGATAATCACTAAACAGGGAAAGTAAGAAAATTTGTCTTCAAGGCGAAAAAATCATTAGCAGAGGGACGGGATTCTCTTAACCTATCGTTCTTATCTCAGGTAGGAATCAGTTTCAGTGTCTCTTGCAAAAACGTTTTGGTTTCTTTGCAAACCGTACAAAAATACAGCTGGGCACTTACAATCGTTGTACGTTCATTTAAAACTGGAGTGTGTAAGCTAAAAAAAAACCACGAAAGATGATGGGTGAACGCAAATATAGTTACCCTGTTATAGCTATTGTTACGCTCTTGGTGTGAATGGGACTTAGACTACTAAGTGTTGTGGACTGAATGTGTCTCCCTCCTCCCCGTTTTTTCTCTTTCTAACTGCGTAGATGCCAGAGCACAAAGACTTTAGCAGTGTGCTGTGCCCCACTAGCATGGAGGCTGATCCTCTGCAAGTGCCAGGGAGAGGTGTTTCTATCCGAGCCTCTTCCATGCCTCGCCTGGCGATAGAGCCACAGGTACTACCTGTGTTCGCATAGCCTAGCGATAACTAGCTGCTCTGTCTAAATCTGCTCTGTGGTTAGCGTCAGCGTTGCAGTTGATCCCAAAGAGAGAATGGAAGCAGTGAATAGAAAGGTGTAGTTTGTGATTTGGTGGGAATGTAATGTGTAACCCTGCTGGGAATTCAAACTAAAACCAGCTTCTGATTTGATTTGGTAACATGTTTATGTAGCAAAACCTCTGAGAATATTAATATGGAATCATAGTGTTTAAAATATGAATTCTGAAAATTATTCTAGTTATATAAATATATTTGATATTAGTTTGATCATGATATAAATATTAAAAGTTTATAATATGGATATTATATATATATATATATATTATATTAAATAAATATTACCTATTATATTATGATTTAATTTTTAAAACTATTTAAAACTGGTGGACCACCTTATTTAATTTAGTAGGGACCTATGGTGTAACCAGCTACCAGAAACAAACCATCTTAACCAGCTTGACCAACCTGTTTTTTCCAGCAGGGAATGTAAGGAGGTGGTGGTTGCCTTTGTTAGAGCTCAGTTCAGAAACTTTTTTTTATATAGAAACTCATTTCATTTACATTGTTTAGTGTCACTATGTTTGGTTTCAAAGAGAGAATGTGTAAATCTTACAGCATAATATGAATCTGTTTCATTTTTGTCTCTGTTTTTGTGTTCTGTTTGTTGATGTTCTTGGGGTTTGTGTGCGTGTTTTGTTTGTTCTCTATGTGTTTTTGTATTTTGTGCATGTACAGCAGGTGTCTACAGAGAGCAAACTGATGAAGCGCTCATTCTCCACGATCGGTGATCAGTGTGTGAATGGTGACTGGCAGGAAGAGTTCTCACTGGAGAGGGTGAGCCCAGACAGACTGGAAAGACCCAGGCAAAGAAGCTTCAGAGGTCAGTTTGCAGTAGGGATGTCAAAAGCACTGATACTTTGGTACCAAGTCAATACTAATATTGAAAACATTATTAAATCCCGGTCTTGGGGGTCTCTCCCTTATTTAACGCACCTGATTCATATCATCAGCTCGCAGTTGTTGAGGAGCTCAATAAATTGAGTGTATCAGATAAGAGAGACATACAAAATGTGCAGACTGCTGGGTCCCCAGGACCAGGATTGATATCGGACATGTGTATATGCTTTATGAGATGCCAGCTATGGAACATTTATGTGTTATCTTTTGTGTGCTGCACGGTCCTTCACAGTGCTCTAACTCCTCGTGCATGTGCAGCTGTCAGGTCAAACCTGCGGGAGCCACGTGACACAGATGAGAGGACGGTCTAACGAGCGCAGACACCTTGCTGTCTCCAACTTGTTCTCGCCCTGCAACTCAGAGGAAAAGGAGTCAGTCCCAGTGAGAGAGCGACGCCCACTCTCAATCACCCAGGAGGCAGGAAGACACACGCCCCCTCAGACAGGTGAGGAACAAACACTGTGCACCCCCTCTGACCTGGAAGAATATTTAGTGTTGCTATGGAAAGGAAATGCTAAGGGTTTGTAATCTGAACTTTTGAACTTTCTATTTATAAAAGAATCCTGAATCCTGAAATGCATCATGATTTCCACAAAAAATATTAAAGGGGTCATATGATGCGATTTCAATTTTTCCTTTCTCTTTGGAGTGTTACAAGCTCTTAGTGCATTAAAGAGGATCTGTAAAGTTGCAAAGACTAAAGTCTCAAATCAAGAGAGATATTCTTTATAAAAGTTAAGAGTCAGCCACACATACCTAAAACGGCTCGTTCTAACACGCACCCACATATCTACATCACTATTGTGGGAAGATTTGCATAACGCAGCCCAAATGTTCACGCAAAGAAGAAAGAAGGCGTAACTTTTATTCTCACTATAGTGTTGTTGCCACTTTCTGCCATGTCCTGAAGACGCTGTGTGCTTCGTTGTGAAAGCGAAACTACTTTGTTTGGTCTTCCAAAAGAGGACGATATCCGCTTCGTCATGCCTAGAGCTGATCCGTGCTGGTCACTGAGGGAATACATCAACTTAGTGCTGTGGACGCCGGATCGGCTTCACCAGTGGACGCAAGCCCGGGGTGTCACATTGTGGCTTGACGCACCCTTCAGGAGAATCCGCCGGCCTGAGCCGTCTCAACCCCGCCGCTAAGCGCACTCTAGCCCCGGCCTCAGCCAGCTAAGGCGGGGCGTCGCTCCAAATCGTGGTTAGTGGTACTTTTTAACAACATGTTCCAGAACAGTTAACCCAAAATCCGATCGTGTCGCAGCAAATTGATGGAGGAAGTTGACTGGTCCGGGGTAGAGCTCAAGGCTTGGAATAAGAAATAGATTCCTTTAAGGGAATACAACCAAAAGTCTAGAATCATACTAAGTCTTGGCCTGCCACACAGGGGCTACCGCACGCTCTTCTCTTTGTAGTGTTGAAGGAACCTGGGTCTAAAACAGACCCTTCCAGTCAGCAAACACCTGTTAAGTAGTATCCAGAAGGACACATAGGAGCGAGTGGTGCCCACGGCGGAACCCAGGGTTTTAAAACCACTCAGTAAAGAGCACGAATCTTTGCGCGTGAGCTATTCCCATACTGGATTTAGAAAAGTGGGCCAAAAGTGCACATTACCACTTATGTGGCATTTAGAAAAGTGGGCATACGCATAACGTGCCACACTTCCAGCATGGGGTTTTAGAAAAGTGAGCAACGCATCAACGTGCACACACTTGAATACCGTTTAGGGGTTCTCGTGGCACCTGAACAGAGGCAGCCCATAGATAGAAAAGCGTATACCCAAAACCTGGTGGTCTAGGCTATAATGCCCCTCGCAGTGGCTAGCAGTTTAAATCTGTAGCTGAGGGAGCAAACATTCAGCTCTCAATCGAGATGGAGCTCAACCTACAGCATGTTCCAAAGTTGGAACAGCTAGCAATTATTTACTTAGTTGTGGGAGCAACACACCCAGTTCTCAATCCTAGAAGGGGGCTCGACCTGCAGCATGTTCCAAAGCTGGAACAGCTAGCAATAATTTACTTAGCTGTGGGAGCAACACACCTAGCTCTCAATCCGAGAAGGGGGCTCGACCAACAGCATGTTCCAATGCTAGAACGGCTAGCAGTAATTTACCTTAGCTAAGGGAGCACAAACCCAGCTCTCAACAAAAGGGGGCTCGACCTGCAGCATGATTGAAAAATCAAAAGGGTCAGCATACCGCAAGCTAGCCAAACACTCAGCGCATAAGGGAGGCACAGGAAGGGCCTAATCCACCTGATGCTGCTGGTTCCAGGTGCTCTGGAAAAACAGAGAACTCAACTTCTCATGTGAGAGGAGAACTCCGAATTCAGAGGAATAACGTTGCTCATTCCAGGTAACCCTTTGAAAAAAGGGGAGCACTGCTCAAACTACCACGAGGACAGCCCATGGAGAGAGGAATCCAACTCCTCAGAGATGATTAACGCTCGAAAGAAAACACCATACTCATAATAACCCTCAATGGTGAGGGGAGCGATGATTCCAGAGTGTGTCGACAGAGACACAATAGTTGAGTGGAGCCCAAGGAACCGGTGTCTAACCAACTCAGAAAAAGGGAACAAGATCAAAAATGCATAACCCTTACCATACAGGATTTCAGAAAAATGGGCAAAGCATAACGTGCACACTTACCACTTATGTGGATTTGTAGAAAAGTGCGCAAAGCTTAACGTGCTGTACTTATTTTAGAGTTTTCCAAGCATCTGTTTACAGATACCCGGAAGTACTGGGCCATATGGGAGAGGCAAGCTCAAATACAACCTTCAAAGGTGAGGGGAGCACTGCCCGAGGCAGCATTTACACAGGAAGGTTCTCGTAATCCCATCTATGCCTTCCGCTCGATGCCTCAGCAAGAGGGGATATCCTGGTGATCGGGAAACCCCTCAGGGTGACCCAGATACGGTAGAACAGTCAGGGTAGCATGAAAGCGTAACCCAAGCCCGGACATCCAGGAAATTTTTGCAGTGACGCGCAGGGGGCCTGATAATCACAAAGGCTCCCACAGAAGCCTGTGTTATAGCCGCATGATCCAGGAAGTATGACAGCGAAAAAACAAAACCTTACTTACCTTCTGGACATATATCGATGAGTGAAATAAACACTTCAAGTCGAGCACCCGGTTCTGAACCCAGCAGAGGGGGTGCCCACCAAGGACCTACCCTAGAAAAAGGACAGAAACAAACAGGTCCCGGAAAACACTGCAAAGAAAACTAGCAGAAAGGTTATACACACAACCACCAGTCTCATTAGAGACACATATATTCATATTATTACATATATTTAGACATGGATCGTACTCAACCACCATGGTTCCCGCGTCTGAGCTCTGTCCGGAGAAGTTTCTAGACCGGACCATCAGTAAGATGGTTATTATGAAGCCATAGAACCAACCAAACCGAATAGGTCCAGTATAGGAGACTATAATGCAGGACATTTCCCACCTAACCTCGGTCAGATGGAGAGATGGTGGTTACAGGGGAATTTAGGAAGGTGAAGATAAGCTTGGCACATGTAAGACCCCCGAAGGAAATGAGTAGATGCTGAGGTATCACTCTGATCCGGACAAAAGCACTGACGCCCTGTCTGGATCACATCCCTTAGGTCTTTACTCACCTTCCTTTGACCCGCGATTCTTCCTACCACTACCCGTGGGCGGGGGAGGAGCGCGAGCCATGACACTAGCCTTCTGAGCCAGTCTCTGATCCGCAAACCGAGACGGGCCAGGACCCTGGGTTGTTCGGGCTCAGATCTGGACTTCTATCCCGGTCTTTCAGCAGGTCAGCATGATATGCTTAGAGCATCACCATCGTGCGAAATGAAGCGACAGCCCGACCTGCTACTGCTGCGTATGCCCTGCCATTCACGAGCGAGAGCTCAAGGAAGGGAGTCTTAGAGGACAGTCTATCACCCATAGAGCCAGATAGCTGCCAGCGCTTCTCTATAGCGGAATCTTCTCATACCAGCCTTTTGCGCATCACTTCGATGTTGGAAACTTCGTAGGCTGAACATCGACTGCCGCATGATGGGAAGATGAATTTTTTTTTAAACGGCCTCTTCCATAATTCTCATCTTATATGAACACAACAGGAAGGAAAGGAAGGCTCACCTGAGCTGTAGGGTTTATGGCCAGAAAAATAACGTTCATCGAGATATTCGCAATGTCACTTTCTTCACCCGCTTCACGGCAAGTAAAGCCTTGCCATAGCGTGATCCATAATTTCCAAAAGCTCATCATACGCAGGGCAGGAGGATTGGGAAGGCTCAGCCTCAGCTTCTTTGCCCTCCTCAGACATTTTCTGCTTTTGCTGGGCTGATCCCAGCAGAGCACTGGCCCCTGAATCAAACAATGTTAATGAAATAACATCATCCTCCAGAGGCTCACACTCGTGCACAGCCGACGATCACGAAAGGGGAAACCCCCCTTCAAACTCATCGGACAGATCCACCTGCAATCCTTACGAGCTCATTCCCTTCCGTGCCTCAGCAGCGGCAGGTCCTGAACTGCGGCAAGCAGATGGCTGCCACTCTTCCTCCGAAACGAAAGACAAACGACGCGAGCCCCCGAGCATTTTTTTTGGAAAAACAAACGCTCGCAGTGCACGCCGATTGCCCCCCCGGAGACATCGCGTGCGTGCTCTTTGCCCAAACAAAACAACGCATAGATCGTGTGTCATCAGATGTTAAACAACGTCAACACGGATGCACACATCCTTAACTGCTTTGCTAGTGCTCGCCATAATGAAATAAATAGAGATCACTCTTACCACAGAAATTTTTTGCACGCTTCAAACAAAACAGTCAATGAAGACAAAAAAGAGAATGATGTGTAGCTCCCGGCACCTTTTTATACTATAGTCGCACCGGTAGTGACATCATGGCTGTCGCCGGCCAACGAGTTGGTGTTTTTTCAATGTATGCTTCAGACACAGGTCACGACGAGGTGTTCCCCATAGCGACCCCTAGAGGACACAGTTCGAAGTTCCCATGAAAGGGAACTAGTATGAAAGTCATGTGGAAAAGAATGTGTTTTTTTTAACTTTAAACCGCATAAACGCATTTCGTTACACCAAATACACGAAATAATGTTATTTTTTAGCAGCATCATATGACCCTTTAAGCAAGCAACAAGTTCTGTAACATTGATTATAATAATATATGGTTCCTGAGCACCACATCAGCAAAATAAAATGATTTTGGATGAGTCATGTGACACTGAAGACTGGAGAAATTGCTGCTGAAAATTCAACTTTGTCATCAAAGAAATAAATTACATTTTAAAATATATTCAAATAGAAAACAGTTATTTTAAATTGTAATAATATTTCACAATACAGTATTACTGTTTTTTCTTTTGTGTATAATACAATGTACGCCTTGCGTGAGCATAAGAAACTTCTGTCCACAACTTTACAAAATCTTAGAGACACCAAACTTTTGAACAGTAATGTACATAATTATGCCTTTATTTCTTCCCTCCATCATCTCATTGCTTTCTCTCTATCTCTCTCACTATATTTACCCTTAATCATTTACCCCATCTCTTCTTATCCATATAGGGAAATAGTTCAGGCAGCCCAGTTCCTTCCACTTCTGATTCAGGGACGCCACGAGGGCGCCGTCAACTCCCACAGACACCTTCTCGGCCTCGGCCCCACATCTCCTACTCTCCATTAGTGTGCCGCGCTCAACCCACACAAGGGGAGGTTCGGGCACGGGCCCAGCCCGCAGAGGAAGGGGAGGAACCAACCGGGATGAGGCCAGGCACCGCCATGGCCCACTCCACCCCTCACCGCTACATCTCGGAGCCATACCTGCCACTGCAGGAGGACGTTAACAGTCCGAACTCAAGTGGTGTAAAGGAGACTCTCACTTTTGAGGCTGCCATGGCAACCAGCCTGGGATGCTCCAACACCATCAGCTCCGCTCCACAACTACGTCACACCTGGCAGGTGCCTAACGGACATTTCCGTAAACGACTAGCACAAGCCAAGTCGGGGACGTCAGGCTGCGAGCTTCTCAGTGACACTGATGAGGATGACCGGTGTTAGATTGACGTTCGGATTGATGCCTCTGAACTTTGTGCCTGAATCTAAGGAAAAAAATATGCCTGTGTGTGTTTATTTGTGTGTCTGTGAATGTGGAGTCTGATCAGAGATGTGTAATCATCTCAGAAGAACCATACTAAAGAACTGATTGTGGTGAAAGGACAACAGCAAACATGTTGAAATGATCAACAGTCCAAGCATGAGCACACTGAGGTTGAAGATCGGGTTTGTGCCCTTACACTTTCTCTGAGCCCGCCCATAGATGAAGCTCTGGCTAATGCAGATGCACCCAAACGCATCATCAGGATTTGGGTCTTGCCTGAACGCACTCAGGTTTCCAAACCTGCCTCCACATATTGAGATGTCCCATCAGCAGAAAATCTGTATACTGCTAATAAGGACAGTGTGTTCAGACACAGCATTTACATGGACCTTTCCTGGCATGGTATACAGCAGTGTACATGTGGATGCCACTTGTTTATGATTTTCAGAGGCTGATGGGCAGATGACAGATGCGTAACGGGGGCTTTGACATCCTGATTGTTCTGCTACCTGTGTCGGAGGTTTATTTAGGAGGTACACACAAGCATACACTCCAATACACACACTCAGAATGCAGGCAGTGATGTTCAGTCTGTCTATGACGAGAGGTAAATACCCCTTTAACTACATATCGTAATAATGACTGACATTCCGTGAAGGTAACAGGGATGGGAAGGGCCTGATAAATAGTGCATGACGTTAATGCAAGTGGATCCAGGTGACGTCCTGGCCTTTAACAGTGGAGTCTATATGGAGGACTCATGTATCGTATGTAAATATTATAAATCCAGTATATGTACTGAGATGTTTCCAAGCCATGTTTTCTGTAAAGAATATAAATTGTCTTAAAGATGTTATCTTTTGTGACACAATGACCAATCCCTGTCCTTTCTATTTGTAATGCAATCTGTTTGAAATGGTTCACATACACCATGTTATGTTTGATTAGACTTATCTCATTTTTCTTGGCCCTTAAGAAAATTTCTAAAGTTTCTCTTGGGGTGAATCTCACAAAGACAGTCAGGGTCATTATTTCACCACAAAGCCAAGAGGAAAAATAAACTATTATATTTTGCGAAAAGAAAATGAAGCATCCAATATGCAACCAACCATTATTAATTTTTGCATTGCTACATATAATTTTTTACTTGTGCAGTAAATACAATACAAAAGTACAATGGGTTGCGAACATTATATCAAAATGCAAAAAAAAAAAAAAGAAGGATATTTACTGTAGTTGTGAAGTATGAATACAGGAGAGTCTTATGAGAATCTTGTGATAATAAAAAATTCTGGATGCATTGCAATCATGAGAATTTGGGGGAAATAATGTCCTTAAAATAATGTCACAATGCAAATAATCGTAATGGTACACGAATAAGGGTCCTTGCTTCCTATGCAAATTATAATTTCAAAGCAACAACAACAAAAAGGGTAAGATATGACCTGTACATGTTTAACTGTGATTCACCCCTCTAGCTCTATTAAAATAATGGGAAAGCAATTACAGTGAGTGTTTGTTGCCTTCGGGTTCATTTGTAATGTTTATTGTGAATTTCCGGTTATAGTTTGGCATAGAAACTGAATGAGTCCTGTAGTTTAAATTGATGAGATGCATCACCTCCTTCTTACGTGCTAGGCCTAGCAGAAAAGCTGCTCTTGCGAATGCATTTGCAAAATTCAAAATGTACGTGTAGCCTAAATATGGTGAGCTGGGACTGAAAAGTAGCTGTAGGAAATGGGCGTAACGTGTAATATTAGTCTTTTGAGTATTGTAACAGAAGTATGGAACCAGTGTTATTGGTCACCCAACATGCCTCCTCAGACTGGTCTCCTCTCTCGATTCCACATAAATGATACAAAGAAACAAACAAAACAAAGATAATTACATAGCATTTTTGAATTAATAAAGATCTTTGGTTAGTTTCTGTATATTCCAGCATCTTATTATAAGCATTTTAAAATCAGTTGCCCCTCAAGAGAATTTCTGTATCATGTGTTGTGTTGTAATTTGTTTTCTTGACATGTTCCTGAATGTGAATAGAGAGTATTTGGTACTTGTTCTTCATGGCCTGCTGGGGGTCGCTGCCTTGTGAATTATATTAAATAAAAATAGATTCCCATTGCAGCAGTCTCTGCTTCCTAAATCGTATGGTTGATGTTCTGTGTGATTTGTTTTACAGTTTATACTGGATGCAATGCCATGTGTGAGTGGTTAGAGTGGATTCTCTGATCTAGCATACTGTTTTCAGTCAGTTCTGAGGGTGTTGAAAACTATTTCTTCCATCCTATATGGCTCTATTGGCAGTATCGTGGTTATTTATAAACTCTATTTCAAACTGTGAGATTCTCTATAGCGCTTCAGCAGTGTGTTGTTGATGATGATTTACTGCTGCTGTCTATATTTGGCCTGTCCCACTTTCCTGAAATCCCAACCATCTGTTTTTCTATAAAAACAAAAAGTGAGAATGCCCACGAATGTAAGGATGTAAGGATCATTTTAGAAGCATTTCTGAGGAAAAAGATCTCTTGTGATCCCACAAGAGATGGGTAGGCAGTTAAATGGATGGTTGGATGGATGGATGAATGGATGGATTGATAAACATATAAGTGTATATGCGTAGATTAATAGGTATATTGGTAGATTTATGGGTAGATGGATATATGAATATACATAAGTAGATAGATGGGTAGATGTTTAGACGTGGGTAGATGTATGGGTAGACATTGGGTAGATATATGGTGGTATATATATGGATAGACATGTAGATGGGTAGACATGGGTAAAGAGATATATGAGTAGATTTGTGGGTATCAACATATATGGGTAGACATGGGTATATACAGTAGGTAAACATTGGATAGATATATGGGTAGAAATATGCAGATATATGGGTTGACAGATGGGTGGATATATGGGTAGACGTATGGGTAAATAGATATATGAGTAGATTTGTGGGTATATGGGTAGACATTGGATAGATATATGGGTAGATAAATGGATAGACATGGGTAGATGGGTAGATATATGGGTTGACATGGTAGATGGGATGATACATGGGTAGACCTTGGTAGATCTATGGATAGATGGGTAGATATATAGATAGATATATGGGTAGACATGGTTACATGGGTAGATACATGCATGGGTAGATAGGACATGTGGGTAGATACAGTATATGGGATGGCATGGGTAGATAGATGTGGGTAGATGGATCATTTTAATTTAATTGAATTTAACCCTTATGCACTGTTCGTTTAGGGTGTACACCTGTGTGAGGATGTATGTTGCCACTTAATTTCTGTGCATTTGTGTTCTGCATTATTGCTGATTTAGTGATATTATTTGACAAATTTAAAAAGAAAAATATTTATTTTATCTTTTTTTCCCATTTGTTGCGATGTGTGGTCTCCAGAGATCCCGAACATCCTGAGTGTGACTTTTTCACACTAACATGCATATGTCATTCTTTTTTCTTTTTTTTTTAAGAGGTAGCAAGTGTTGACAAAGTAATTTAGATTTGATTATTTCAGCAACCTTCATTTGGGGTCTTAAATGACCCCGAACAATGCATAAGTGTTAGTTTTATTGTTATTGTTGTTGTTACTAACGTTTTTGCAATTTTGCAATTTACACCGTCCCTTCTTAAAGTATTTTTAATTCCTAAAAGCTCGTATGATGTGGTGACTGTTCATAGATTTGCCAACCTGACATTTTCTCAAGACCTTTCAAAATGACATGAATAGTACTGGCCTACTGCAATAGAACATAAAAACAGCTTTGTGTCTAAACTGTTACTGACTTAACTGACCCCCCTGCTCGTGGATTAAGAAAGACTCTGAGATCAGATGAAAATATTGTGCCAGGTTTTGAGAAGAGTCCATATAGACATACCACACTGACAGTTGAAGCATTCTGCCTTTCATGCTCATGGATGAGTGAAGCCAAGAACGCTATATAGAGCTGAACCTGTTCCAGGTGGTGCCAATCTGGCTGTTACATCAGATCAGCATATGTGAGGGAGCTGAGGTGAGACGGACCATCTGCCGTTGGTCTAAACAAATACATCCATCAGTCAAACGTTAGTTTGTATGTCACATTTTAAAATGGGACAACATCATGATCAACATGTTTCTTTATACCAAAACAAAAACCTTAAGATACTGGCAATGGAAGCAGGCTAGTTTCATGCTTCACAGTCGCTTTGTGTCATCAGTCTACTCTTTGTATGATACAGTATTTATTTTTATATACAAGTATTAAGTTTTAGAAATCTCTGATTGCAGATGAAAATTGTATTTGTTTGGATTTGACAATAAAGTTAGACTTTTCCCTCCAATACTTTCCTTTACTGAATGTACTTGTCAGGTCTATGGTAAACCTAACATTAGCCAACATAGTCTGTTCGTTGAACGCTAGGCCGGTGGCTGAGCATGCGACCAACATTGCTGGCACGCATCAGTGGGATTTCGCGCCGCACGCCCTCATGTCCCTGGCTCTTCACACACGACTAACCCCTCCTTCACTGTGGCTGCGATGTCCAGGGAGACGATTGGACGTGCCTCTGCTATATTTAAGTGCAAACAGAGTAAAATGGGATTATCACGTGGTATTGTGTCAAAATGATACCGGTTTCATAGCGGATAAATTGGCTACATCATCGAAGTGCTGCATAGACATGTGCTATATCCGTAGCTATGTTTTTTGTGCATGTGGATGGAGTGGTGAATTGTAGTTGGTATCTGGTTAACGGACGTTAGAAGATAGATGGACATGTAGGATGAGGTGCGTCGGAGTACCCATTACTGGAGAGACTGTGTGTGTGTGTGTTTGTGTTCCAGGTTCTCTGATGAGGTAACAGTTTATCTATGCAGAGGGGTTTGCGCGGTGCAGGTGCAGATCACTTTCATCACCACCTGGATCTGCTGATATGTATGAGACACAAAGACACACACACACCACCAAAATAAAGTACACCCTCATTTTAGCTCAATTATTGTTCATTATCATCCCAGACAAGAATTCTGTATCCCTTGATTAATAGCAATAATTCATATGTACCATTGTTATGGGCATGTATGTAAAGGACAGATAATGATGGCTCCCATTTTATTTCATTTCATTTATAATTCATTTTATAAGCTACTGTTCTCAAACCCAAAGTGCTAGAACACAGATTAATGATAAGATCATAAAAAAATACAATACAGAAAAAAATATTATTTTTTTTATTTGTTAGTTTGTTTGTTTAGAAATGCTGTATCCCATAATAACAAAATAACGTACCATTCTTATGGACATGCACATGGAAAGAGTATTTTATTTTTTATTTTTCATGTTATTTTGCTTTGCTTTTTTTCTACTGAGTTTTTTTTACAACCCACTTAAAATCACATTTGCATTAGTGTTCATTAAAAGGATATTTCCACTGAAAACCCCTCTCAATGTGGAGTTAATTTGATGTGACATTTGCAACAGCTATATTAACTAGAATGTGTAATGATATTAACTGAAATTCAGGTCACCGTTTAAACACTCCACTTATCCAACATTTCTCTAGAGGTATAAAAATCGCTTATAAAAGCTCATAATTGTGTTCGTATTTTCAGTGGTGTGGCATTTGAACAGGACCTCACTGAATGACTGTGACTGTCTTCCAATAGACCTTTTTGAGTGCCAAATAAATGCCATTATCATATTCTTTGGTATAGCTGCTGGGTAAACAAACGGACGTGCACACAACAAACAACTGTACATTCATTTTTTTTACGGTTATAAATTGGTGGATTTATTTACACAGTCCATTCAAAAGATTGGGATCAGCAAGATTTTTTTATGTTTTTAAAGAAGATCTTTTGCTCATCACGGCTGCATTATGTGACAAAAAAAAAATATATAATATATATAAGTATATATAGTATTTATATAATCCCCAGTGGGTACCCGGAAATAGATCAAACCCCCTTAAATTTTTCACTTTATATTGCAGCCATTTTGCTAAAATCATTTAAGTAATTTTTTCCTCATTAATGTACACACAACAACCCATATTGACAGAAAAACACAGAAATGTTTACATTTTTGCAGATTTATTAAAAAAGGAACAAATCTGCACAATAATCCCTCGCGATCCTAAGTATCAGACCTTTGCTCGATGACACTCAATTTTGAACTAGGTGATGTCACATTTCTTCGTATCATCCTTGAGAGTCTCTACCTTCATTTGAGTCCCGCTGTGTTTGCTTATACTGATTGGACTTGATTAGGAAAGCCTCACACCTGTCTATATAAGACCTTACATTTCACAGTGCATGTCAGAGCAAATGAGTATCATGAGGTCAAAGGAACTGCCTGATGAGCTCAGAGACATAATTGTGGCAAGGCACAGATCTGGCTAAGGTTAAAAAAAAATTTCTGCTGCATTTAAGGTTCCTAAGAGCACAGTTGCCGCCATAATCCTTAAATGGAGAAGACGTTTGGGACGACCAGAACCCTGCTTAGAGCTGGCCATCCGGCCAAAACGAGCTATCAGTGGGAAGAAGAGGCGCTTGGGCGAGATGGTTAGGTAATGAGAGAACCCAAAGAGTCACTGTGGCTGAGCCCAGAGATGCCAGTGGGAGATGGGAGAAATTGTATGAAAGTCAACCTATCATGAATGGCCTCCACAAGGACCGGTGGTCTTATGGCATGATGGTGGCCCGACGGAAGCTCCTTCCTCTCACACGTGCAAGACACATGAAAGCCCGCCATGGCAGTTTGCTTAAAAAAAACAAGCTGGAAGGACGCCAAGATGGTGAGAAATAGCAGGATTCTTGGTCTGCAGTGGACCAGACAGATAGAAACTTTTGTCTTAATTTTACAGACGGTAGTGTGGAGAGAAGACAACTAGGCACGTCATCACCGTCCAATGCAGTTCCCAACAGTGAAGATGGTGGTGCGATCATGCTGTGGGGGTGTTTTGAGTAGCAGGGACAGCGACGGGACTGGTTTTGCAATCGAGGGAAAGATTAATGGCGGCCAAGTAACAGGATACCCTGCGACGAAACCTTCTACAGACGTGCTCAGACGTCGGACTGGCCGAAGGTTGACCGTGTACCAACATAAGAACCAGAGTGAACCCGAAGCACACAGCAAATAAACCAAAAAAGGAGTACGGAATCAACACAACAAAACTCTGTGAACTGTTCATTGAAGGCCCAAGCCAGAGTCGATGACTTTAAAACCCAATTAGAGCATCTCTGAAAGGTAGACCGTAAAAGGCTTCTCCACAACATTTAACCACTGATAAGACCTGATACAGAACTGGAGGCGGATCTGCACGGAGGAAGGCAGAGGATAAACCACAAATCGAGGAACGAGCTACGTGAAGAAGCTTGTTGCACTCTTTCCCAAAAAGACTTCATGGCTGGTATTATGAATCACAAAAGGGATATGAATTGTCACTAATACCTGAGCAAGGGTCTGAATACTTAAGGACCAAGTGATATTTACGTTTTTCTTTTTAATAAATCATGCACAAAAAGGTGTCAACAATGCTGTGTTTTATCTGTCAATAGGGGGCTGTGTGACATTAATGAGGGGAAAAATTAAACTAAATGATTTTACAAATGGCTGACCATATACAAAGGATGATAAAATTTAAGGGGGTCTTAATAATTCCGATACCACTGCTAGCTATGTAGTATATAAAATGTATTCTTGTGTTGCAAAACTGAATTTCATCAGGCACTGTACATCCATGTGATCCAGTGTCACATGAGCTCGCAGCAACTTTATGATTTATTAACAAACCGTTGTGGCTGCTTCATTTTTTCTTCTGTTGCGTTGTTTTGTTGTTTGAGAACCTGTGATACTTTTTTTCAGGATTTTTTGATGAATAATAAGTTAAAAAAGATATACAGCTACTTCAAAACTGTAGGAAAATCGTTCAACAAATGTCTTTACTATCACTTTTTCTCACTCACAGCAAGCAACACATACTTGCTGAATAAAAGTATTCATTTCTTTAAATTCTTAAAAACAAATTACTGATCCCAAACTTTTGAACTCACGGTCTGTTATTAATTATATAATAGTTGATAATGATTTTAAATGTTTCATATCTGTTAATGAATTATGAACAATTAATTACAGTTACTTTATTCTCAAATAACTAAATACATAATTAAAAAAACAACCTCAGAAAAGATAGATCCAACTTAAGTCCCAATATAATCAAGTAACCTTTTTAAATGTTATGTACCAGGTAGTTGCATGCACTGCAGTCTTTATAGTTTGTGAGGACATTGATGCTTTCTTGTGTAACTGTTGCCCCTGACAGCCTCCGTTGCCATAATCACAGCCCAAGTTCAATGTCGGCTGGAGCGCTAGCACAAACAGCTAATTCTCTTTGCAATGCAAACTAGCCAGTCCGTGCAACACCACAGGCTGGATGAAATGAAAGTGAAGTTCAGAGAGCTCTGGAGCCCATGTGAGAAAAGCAAACACATGCTGTTATGCAGCCAAAGGATTGCCTTCAGCTCAACAGCCGCTTGAGAGAAACCTTTCTAACACTGGCTTTATTGAGGCTTTACTTATGTTATCATGACGCTGAGATTGCTTCAACAGACAATTCCCATACTACATGTCACATTTAAACCTATATACAATAAATCCCCCTCTTCTGGACCACAGAATCAATGATACAAGCAGCTAATTAAACTTAATGTTTACACACCAAATTACGTGGTTTCAGCCTCAAAAAGTGTGTTGACTCAAGCCATTAAATAATGCAAACAGCATATCAGTATAGGAAGATATACTGGAAGATAAATAATAGATTATTTTCACATCTGGTCTTTCATAACAATGCCATGAGACATTGTCATGGCAACTGTGGATGAGTCTCACCTACAGTATTTGTTGCTGATAAATCAATGAAAGGTCAGTGACAAATAATAAATGTCTTCAATACTTTATTTTTGGGCTGTATTTTATTTGGAGCTGTTGTTACATGATTTATTCAGTTTATTGAGTTGTTTATTTTATGACCAGTTGTCTTGTAATAATCAACATCTCTATTTGAACTCAATTGATGGTTGAGCTCAGCCACTAATATAAGCTCCTTTATTTCCAATAGTTGCCGTTGATTTGGTTTTATATAGCCAGGTGTAAATGTCAGGGAGGTGCATTAATGCACTTAATGTCACAAATCCCACTGTGTCCAGGAGTCACAGGTAAAAATTAATCTTCACTACATTTTTGGGAATAATGCCAAAGTATTTATGCAACCACCACAAATAACCCAGTCCATGAGAATGAGTCACAACTGCATCTTGATGAATGAAAACCAAATAGTAGGTACAATTTTGTCTAATTTATTTTTGTAAGGTACACTACTGTGCAAAAGTTTGGGGGCGGTAGGATTTTTAATGTTTTTTGAAAGAAGCCTCCTTCAAAAATGCAGCCTCACAAAGGCTGCAGTTATATACTGTAAAATATTACTGCAATTTAAAATAACAGTTTTTTTATTTTAACATATTTTAGAATGCAATTTATTCTTGTGCTCCTATTTTTAGTGTGAAAACTGTGATGCATTTTTTCAGGATTCTTTGATGAATAGAAAGTTCAAAAGAACAGCATAACAATGTCCTTACTGTCACTTTTGATCAATTGAATGCACCCTTGCTAAATAAAAGTACAATTTTTTTTTTAAAAAACGTAACCAGCGACCAGCAACAATGTGCTTGAGTCCAGTTCTGGGTATATCTAAAACTTCCCTTTAAATGGATCATTTTTTAAAATGCTTTTGAAGACATGAAATGTTTCATTTAAAGGCATGTTTCTTGTGATTTTCTATAGCTTTTGTTCTATAAAAACTTTCCTTATCGAGTGGTGTGATTTTTTTTTTAGATGTCCTTATCAGATAATTGTTATTGAACATCTGTGTACTTGATATGCAAATCTTTGGATAGAAGATATCAATGGCACATGAATGTATCACTGCTGTATAACTGCTTCATGTTTGGTTGGAAATGTGGCTGTAGATTGTGTGTTTTTCCATTATGAAGATCTAGAGAGCCATGAATCAGTCAACATCAGTGTACTAACTTTACGAGCGGATAAAACTCAGTTTAACTCAGACGCTCTGTGTCTGATCACTGCTGTCTGGAAATCTCTTGGATATAAATGAGAGGACATTAAACATGGGTTGAGTTTATATACATCATCTAGATTGTGAACCATACTATATTACTATGTATCTGTTCAATCTTATTTCAAGGAAGAAGACCAGTCTGTTGCAATGGTGGATATAGAAGATAAAAATAAAAAAGTGAAGCCTGACACAGAAAGAAACATTCGTCAGTGCCAACATATGATGTCATTTCCTGTGTCACCTGTTGATTTAAGCGGGCCAGATTCGCAGACACTAGCAAATTGATCTTTGGAAAGACTATCCAAATTAGAGATGGCAACATTGAGGTGCCATGCTGATTCTACATATGAAATGAAATCTGAATGGCTGAAGCCTCTAGTTTTGACCAAGAGAAGGCAGGTGGATGTGGGATATACAAGAAGGACACTTTAATTTCCTCTCTCACCATCCAGCCCACTAAAACAACTCAGAACACAAGCATGCTTGACCCTGAACCTCAGACCGTAAGCGTAAGAAATTTCGATTCTACAGCAGGTAGTTCCATTTCACAATCTAAAGAGTCTTTCAAGATGAGCACTGAGGTCAAATTAGAGGTCAAAGGTCAAACTAATAAGGAGCCCTTGCAGAGACTACAGTAATCTGTCTCAATTCTGAAGAACAGTACAGACCCAGTGGAAATGTCTAGAACAGCAACAAATGTCCATCTGACTGATATTTTAGATACAGCCAAAGATGCGTCACGGACAAAATCTGTTAAGGATTCAATCACATGAACCCGTAAGTTCACTTCGAACCGGACAAAAACCAGCGCATGGCTAGTCAAGCCACATGGACACTGCCAAAAACACGAACTACGCCTAAGCAGCGCCTCAGTCAATAAAGTAAAGTCACTGGAGAAGAATGAAGAAATCAGAGCGACTAGTCGACCCACGACACTGATGCAAACGCAACCGTATAGCAATTACTCAGCAAATGCCTTTTCATCAACCTGGGAGTCCCAATGCTAAAAGAGAGGAAGCTAGTACTGCACTGAGAGAGCAGATTAAAGATACAGATGAGACTCCACAGATTAGACGGGAGGATCTCAGATCTAGAAGTGAGCAAAAAGCCCCTGTGACTAAAGAATCGGAGACTGATGATTGTTATTCTGGTGATACTGCTGCCTGTTCAGGACGTCCTACCACTGTGCCAAATACAACAACAGAGACTCGCTGTAAGTAAAAAAAACAAAAACAAAATCTGAATTGAATTGAATTAAAGTCATTTTTTGAAGCTGAGGACAAAGTTTGTTGTAAATAATTTTTTAACAAAAAACTTTTTTTTCGCACCCCACGTTAATAATTGTCCTACCCAAAAGGAATTGTGTTGTAAGCCATTGCCCAGTATGTTAATGCCACAAAGTAATTAAATTAAATATTTTTTGGTTTGATTGAGTTTGTTTTTGTTATTATAAATAATATTTATAATAATGAATATTTGTTTATAATGTGCTCGTGGCTTGGTAATGTGGAGATCATTTCTTACATGGGAAGGTGAAAAACAGATCGTAAGATAAACTCTCATAAATGCTGATGTACAAATATGTAATAAGTCTAATTTGGCATTTTTTTGTTTCCTCAGCCAAGCTCAAGGATGCACAAGAATACATTGGATAAACAGAGAGAGGAAGGTTCAAGACTGGTCTCAGTAGCCAGCGGGTTCAGAGGCCTAATGGTAAGAAACGTACTTATCTCTGTAATAATCCATTAATATTACGTTATCTTTGCATTGATGCATTATTTAATGGCTCGATATACTATTATACTGACAACTTCACATATCTGTTCCACTTTTAAATGAGAGAGAAATGCAGTGTTTTGTAGAAAGTTAAAGAAAATCATTACAGCCTTAAAGATGTGAAGGATTCTATCGTACAATATTCTTCAATATCAGTATAGCTAGATGGTTGTTATGAAGGAAAATGATCTTCTCTATTTTCTATTAATACTGTGATTCTCACCCACATGGTCATCTCAGGCCCATCGCTAGCCTTTATAGGAAATTGAGTTTGCAGAGGCATTATTCAATTAAATGTGGAGAAGAGGAGAAGGAGGGTCATTTACCTCCAGTGAATGGAGCTTATGAACAAGAACTGACTCGTTGTATGACACTGAAAGAGAAATATTATCCTGAAAAGAGGAACAGGATTACAGGAATTATTTAATAATACCAGTGCTGAGCGGGAGAATGAGGGAACAGTACTGACACTATGTAGGCCTTGCATTTTTAACCATTTTAGTCTATTTACTGCACTTCTTGTACATTAAACTGTTAATCTGTTTATTTCATTATGCATTTGTTATATAAATTCTAAAATGCTTAAGCAATGTTATAATCACTTTACATTACCGACGATAGAAAGGAAGAGAGATGTAGTTGCAGTGAAGCAACATTAGCTGAGCACTTGCTCCTCCCTGTGGTTTCAGTGTGTCTGTACAGAACTGTTGTCTATTACATATTATACTCAGATTAGATAGATAGATAGATAGATAGATAGATAGATAGATAGATAGATAGATAGATAGATAGTAGTAGATGATACTCATATATATATTATATTATATATTTTTTGAGGGGTATCCAGGACCACCTGGCTTGCAAGGTCTCCAGGTGAAAAAGGAGACAAGTATGCATTAATAATTAATATCTTGAATCATCACTTTTATGAATCTTGTCTTTTTGTAAAATATTTTCAGCAAAATCTTGTCATATTCATTTTTTCAGTCAAAAGATTGAATGTTTTAGTGGGTGTTTGGGTGTCACACAGGGGTATGCAGGAGTGATGGGCCGGACGGGCCAGACAGGGTACAGAGGACTGATCGGACCACCTGGCATGCCTGCTATTATTGTCTGGTACACATCAGAAGAAGAGGTGCATAACAATATTTTTGCTCATTTTTGCTCATTTCAGATTTATATTTTACCATTTATTCTGAAAACATACAACTTAAGCTGATTCTGTGAATAGTTGAAATTCAAATGTTGTGTACATGCTTACAGTCCTCGAAAACACTGTATGCTTCTTATTATACTTTTCATTTTGCTTCCAGAAAAATAAATTCTACAAAAAACTAGCGTCACTGTGGCCGGTGAGTTAATGAGAGCTTTATTTGAGCTGCATCAGTACACTGCAGATTCAAATATCACCCCCCCCCCCCTTTCCCCTTTTCTTTAGCGAGTGAAGCATACCAGGACCTTGGGACCACATGGAAAGCCTGGACATGCGAAGTATAATATATTCTTTGACTGTCATGCAATTCCACAAACTGTCAGTGCCTGACAATGAACCAAATTCTTTGTGTGTGTATATATATATATATATTTCTGTGATATAATTATATTTTTACAGTTGATCTATTTTCAGGGGCCTCCTGGAGTTCCAGGCAAACAGGGGAGGAAGGGAGAGCGAGGGAATCTCGTAGGTATCTCTGTCTCCTCTCTTCATCACACAATCATCTCTGGCAACATAAAAATGCTATGTCACTGTTACATAGAGAAACATGGTTTGTAGTGTGATCAAACCATGTGGAGACTTGAGATGGGTTAGAAAGAATTTGACAAGGTTAATGGGTCAACAAGCATCAAAAAGCCTGAAGTCAACAAGAGTCACGTTGTTCAGTTTCTCAGCTGATTCAAAAGCAAAGACATGCTATGTTTGACTCATGCAGGCTTGTTGCCATTCAAATCATAAGAGCAGTTAAATCTTTGGCGTCAAGGGAGAAGTGTGATCAAGATGACATTCATCTGAACTTCTGTTGGCTGCCTCCTCATTTACAAGCTTTAATGCTTTTGTAAATGAAAGATTTAACCGGTTTTATAAAACCTTACTCATCCCATTTTCTCATAATACAACCTGCCATTGATGACAAATAGCAAATCATGTTTCTTGGCTGTGATGTAACTTAAACACTGGCTAACTTAAAAGAGAAGAAAACTCCCTGTTTTAACGAAATACAACAACAACATAAATAAATCACTCTTGGAGATTATTTTTTTAAATCAGTTTCAGTTCAGGTAAAATGTTTTAAAGTTCTGTTTTTTATTTATTTATTAAAAGTAAAGTTCAAGTGAACATAGCTCAGTTGCATTACATTATTAACTTAACCCAGTCAATAAATGTGGTTGATCTTACCTGATGAGTATATTTTGCATCTGTTTGGTATGCGATTGCTTCCTCTAACAGAGTTGGGCTATATGGCAGTAATGCTTCACTCTGATTGGTATTTAAGAAACCATTCATTTGCAAGAAGATTCTAAGTAAAGAACTACTGTGAAAAAAGACCTTGTTAATGCTAAAAAGCTTATCTATAAATGTTGATAAGGAGACTGAACCATATGCTATACTATCTGTATCTTTTGTCACGTACTAGGGAAGAAAAGGACCGTTTGGAATGCCAGGGTCACCTGGGAGACCAGGACCAGAGGGCACAGCTGGGAAGGATGGGGAGAAGAGCCCACCAGGAACACCTGGGGAGGATGTAAGACTTATGGGAATCTTAAATGCTCCATATGCAACTTTTCAAAGTGATTTAAGTTTTAGTGTTGATAAAATATGATTGTACTATTTGGCCATAAGTGCTATACATTAATACTGTTGTTTTTATGTAGGCCAAAAGGTTAGATTGGCGGGGAGAGAAGTGTAAGTAAGGGGCGCTGGGTGATTGTGGGGTAAGATGATGAGCAGGGTTTTTCTGTGTTAGATGCCCCAATAACTAGATCTCTAATGATGTGTAGCTCAGCAGAACTACTTTCCAGTGAAAACGCACAGTTTTCCACAGAACTGAACAGGGGATATCATGATTCTAATTCTGCAGAAACCTTTGGACACGTTGTATGTGCCAAACATTTTTGATGTACCTGACATTTTGTAATATTTCATCATATTCTGCAGAAGTCCGCAATTTCCATTCGGGCCTAGCCGTAACATAACATATTCGAAATATCCAAGACCTAAACAAGAGTCCACTACTGTCCACACAGCGTGCATATTTGACATCTCAGCATAAATCATAAACAAGTGATTGATTATATCACACTCCATATTCCATTATGCACATTTAAAGAAACTGTATCTGGTGTGTTCAGGGTGATCTTGGCGAACAGGGGCCTCAGGGAACCAAAGGAAGAAAAGGACAGAAGGTAAGATCTGCTCCTGCTCTCCAGACTTTCACTAGATATGTATGATAATATCACTGACCAGCCAACTCTTGTTTCTTTAGGGAAAAAAAGGGAAAGAAGGGCCTAGCAGGGGTCGTAGGATATATTGTGAGTAACATCATATTTCTGATTGTGTGTCATTTCTTTATGAAGCAGATATTCTGTCTGTACATACAGTACAATACCATTCAAACGTTTGAGATTGATATCTCAAACTGATATTGAAATTAAGATTTTTAACTATTTTTGAAGGATGTCTCTTATGCTCACCAAAGGGCTCCTTATTGATCTAAATCACACACACAGTAAAAACAGTAATATTATTAATTTAACATAACTGTTTTCGATTTTAAATGTAATTTATTCTGTGATTTCCACATCGAATTTTATTAGATGAAGTATTACAGGTGTTATAGAAACGCTCTAGGACATTCTTTAACAAAAGCAATAATCTTGTTCCAGTACACAGGTGCCTGCAACCATAGAGACACATAGCAGGCGAGGAACACACAAGAGGGACACTAACAGCGGGGCCTATTCTGAAGTCCATCCGCTGTGTGTGCTAAACTTGATTCATTTCATGCTTGCGTGTCGTCCTCGCCGGAGTTAATACGTTTATAACACATACCAAAAAAGCCCGAACGACTTTGGTTAAGAGACCCCCCCACTATGATTGTTTTCGTAATAATCTCTGATACAGGGACAGGCAAGGGGGCCTGGGTTCATTGGATCACCAGGACCACCAGTATGTTACAAAAACGCATTTAATATTTAATTTAAACAAATGAATTACTTAATTATTCCATATCATCTCTCAATTCTTTGATGTTCAGAACTTGACCTTTGACCTCTCTTTACAGGGTCTTATGGGCCCAAGAGGGTTGAAGGGAGTTCCAGGTGTCAACGGACCCCCTGTAAGAAACACACTAGTTTTTATAAGCTCCAATCCAATAATTTTGACTGTCCTCAAACATCATCATTCCAGTAATCACAAATGATTAGGAAAGTCATAAAGATTAATTAGTCAAAAGCTGTAGGGAAATCGACTAGTACATAATACTGATTCTTTTTTATAGGGACAGCTTGGTGAGATGGGGCCAAGGGAACCACTTGGCAAACAAGTAAGCCAATCTTTTATTTCCGAAGAGTTTCTTTAAAGACAAAAAAATCAAAAAAGCTCAAAATAAAAGTCATATGCCATTATATATTTCAGGGAGTGGAAGGGCCTGATGGTATTATTGGTATTCCTGGTGTTCCTGGACCCCAGGTGCTGTAGACTATGCATTTTATCTTTCTCATTTACATAATGTATTTGTGTGCTCTTGGTCACCATGATTACAAGCATAGTATTTTACAGTTAGGATCCATATTCTGGTTAAGCCATTATTCTGAAATTAAGTTTCAGTCATAATTTTATTTATATAACTGGATTTTGTAATCCAAATTGTAATATTGTACTTGAAAATGTGGAATATGGCCCAATTCTTATATTAATCTGGATATGTATTTGCATGTCATTGTAGTAATTGAGTCTGTTCTCGTCTCTTTCCTCTCCTCTCTCAAACTATTATGTCTAACTACACTCATTATCGAACAATCTATTCAGGGAAAACCAGGAGGCGATGGACCACCAGGTCAAAAAGGAGACCCTGTATGTGTATCTCATTTTATAAAAGCTTTGAAATTACAGTCACATTTGAAATCTCATTTTGATTTTCCTACATTTACTTGAGGAACATGTATTTCTTATTCAAACAGGGAGATGTGGGACTTGAGGGAGACATTGGGAGTCCAGGACCACCGGGTCTAAAAGTAAGCCTGCGGTTCACTCTTCATGAATGATTATTTACAGTCTCTTTAGATATCTCTCATATTCTTTTGATACCCCAGTGCGCTTCTATGGTAATGCAGCAATATACATAAAGCCACATTCTTGTTTCAGGGTGCCAATGGAAAACCAGGAAAACATGGGCCCTCAGGTGATCCAGTATTGTTTCAAACAGCTCCTTAATATTTTAAATGTCTGGTTGTTGTGAAACACTTTTGATATGTTTTAGACTGAGTTTTCTTTTGTAGAAGCTGCTGGTAAAGCAATATACTGTATTTATTTCAGTGTGTAGTTAGTGAGGCTACCCAATTAATCAATAAATAAAATCAAAATTGTGATGTTGGCTCTTGTCAATTTTAATATTCAATTTCAACTTAAATGATTTAAATATACAATCAACACTTTCGGGGTGTTGTGAAAGGGGACTTTTTATTGTATTTTAATGCTGTTTTTGTTCTTTATTTTTGACATTTATGAGCAGCAGCATAAGATGTTGAGATGTTGTTATGAGATGAGATGAAATAATTTCATATAACAGGTCAAATCGCAATATAGTGATGTTGATTATTTGTATGACACTAGAGAAAATAATATAATGGTTTTTATGATAATTATATTTGTTGTCTTTGACTGTCTGTAAACTTCAGGGTTTGAAAGCACAGCATGGAATGAAAGGAGATTCTGGCCAAAAGGGAGATTTAGTGAGTTCACTAAAATATTTACAAAAGCTCTGGCCAAGTAAACAACACTTTTTATTGAGAGCCAGATGTACACTGTTCTCAGACTAAAAAAAAGACATCTCTTTGTCAGGGTCCTCTGGGGCTGCCAGGTAAACAGGGATTCAGAGGCAGAGGAGGGCAGTCTGGTGTACAGGGAGAGATTGGCCCTACTGGACCAGCTGGTTTACCAGGGCACATGGTGAGCGGCGGTGGCTACTTTTAACTGGTTAAAAACTGACTCACTGAAAGGCAGCCGCTTAATCATTACATTGCTTTTACTTCAGGGCTATGATGGATCTGTTGGAGATCCAGGGAGACAGGGAAAAGATGGACCTAAGGTACAGTACTGTAATTCTCTATTTGTCAAAGGAATCTAATATAATGTGCTATTCCATAAAAACACAATTACCTTATTTAAATGGCATCTTTAGGGAGAGAGAGGCCACCCTGGTATCCAAGGTGCTTCTGGACCACGAGGAGACAAGGTGATTGATAATTGTTCACAATGTATTTTTGACAAAAGTCATACATTAGATTTAACATACATAAACAATTTCAATAAGACAACATTATTTTACTTTAAACTGGTCGGACTGGCCAAGGGAGATTCGCTAGTTTTCCAGGACCTTTGGTAAGTATGATTTCTTAAATAAAGCTGCAAGTCATAATTATGAAGGTAAGGACACCAGTTGTTGAAATGAGATCATTTTGAGTAGTTCCCTTTCATGGGAACTTCGAACTGCGTCCTCTAGGGGTCGCTATGGGGAACGCCTCGTTGTGACCCGTCTGAGCATACTTGAACAACCCACCACCTCCCCCCCTTTTGTTTTGTATTTAAGGCCGGCGACAGCCATGACGTCACTACTGGTGCGACTATAGTATAAATAGGCGCCGGGAGCACACATCATTCTCTTCTTCGTCTTCATTTACTGTTTTGTTTGAAGCGTGCATTTCAGTGGTAAGAGCGATCTCTATTTATCTAATTATGTCGAGCACTCCACGTGTTTACACCGATGTCTTGCATCTGTTTCGGACGTTGTTGTTCACATCTGATGACACACCATACCTCTTGCGTTTATTTGTTTGGGCGAAGAGCACCCACGCGATGTCCCCCGAGGGTGCAATCGGCGTGCCCTGCAGCATTTTTTTCAAGGGAACAAGCCCGCTCTCGTTTGTCTCTCTTTCAAGGAAAGAGGGGCAGCCCATCTGTGCTTCCCCGTATTCCGGACCCGAGCACTAAGCTGAGGCCACGAAGGGAAATAGCCTCGTGGGGATCAGCAGGTGTACTTCCCGATGAGTTTTGACGGCTATCGTCGGCTGTGCATGAGAGTGAGCCGCTTGAGGATGATGTTATTTCATTAACATTATCTAATCCAGGGGCCAGTGCTCTGCTGGGTACAGCCCAGGAAGAGCAGGAAATGGATGATGAGAGCAAAGAAGCTGAGGCTGAGCCTTCCCAATCCTTCTGCCCTGCGTATGATATGCTTTTGGAAATTATGGATCGCGCCACGGTGAGGTTTTACTTGCCGTGAAGTGGGTGAAGAAAGTGACGTTGCGAGGTATCTCGATAAACGTTATTTTTCTGGCCATAACCCTCCAGCTCTGGTGAGCCTTCCTTTCTTCCTGTTTTCATACAAAGATTGAGAAGGAATGGAAGAGGCCGTTTTTTCTTCCCGCATCCATCTATTCCAGCATACAAGTTATACCAACATCGATGCGATGCGCAAAAGCAGTTATGAGAAGATGCCACTATAGAGAGACGCTGGCCAGCTATCACTCTATGGGTGAGACGTCCTCTAAGACTCCCCTCCTTGACATCATCGTTCGGCCCGATGCCAGGGCACATACGGCAGCAGCAGCAGCCGGCGCTGTCGTCTTTCGTTGCACACGTCTGGAGGGGGTGGGTGAGATTGTAGCGCCAGCATATCAGGTGCCTGACCTGCTGAAAGACCGGGGATCGAATTTCCAGTTCTGAGCCCGAACAACCCAGGGGTCCCAGCCCGTCTCAGTTTGAGGATCAGAGACAGGCACAGAAGTCTAGTGTCGCGGCTCACGCTCCTCCCCCTCCCCCGCCCACGGGTAGGGGTAGAAAGAATCGCAGGTCAAAGGAAGGTAAGTAAAAGACCAAAGGGATATGATTCAGACAGGGCGTCAGCGCTTTTGTCCAGATCAGAGTGATACCTCAGTATCTACTCATTTCCTTCGGGGGTCTTACATCTGCCGATCACCAGGATATCCCCTCTTGCTGAGGGCATCGAGCGGGAGGTATAGGTGGCATTACGAGAAACCTTCCTGTGTAAATGCTGTCAGGCAGTGCTCCCCTCACCTTTTGAAGGTTGTATTTGAGCTTTGCCTCTTCCCGTTTGCTGTGAGCCATGGCTTGGAAAACTCTAAAATCCACATAGCTGGTAAGTGTTCACGTTATGCTTTGCCCACTTTTCTAGAATCCACATAGCTGGTAAGTGTGTGCACGTTATGCTTTGCTCACTTTTCTAAAATCCACATAAGTGGTAAGTGTGCACGTTTATGCTTTGCGCACTTTCTAAAATCGACATAGTGGTAAGTGTGCATGTTATACTTCGCGCATTTTTCTGAAATCCTGTATGGTAATGGTTACGCGTTATTGACCTTGTTCCCTTTCTCTGAGTTGGTTAGACCCCGTTACCTTGGGCTCCACTCAACTAGTGTGTCTCTTCGACACACTCTGGAAGCATCGCTCCACTCACCATTGAGAGTTATTGTGAGCATGGTGCTTTCTTTCAAGCATTTAATTCTCTCTGAGGAGTTGAATTCCTCGCTCCATGGACTGTCCTCGTGGTAATGTTGATTGAAGCATGGGATTGCAGCCCCTTTTATCAACGGTTACCTGGCAAGTGAAGCAATGCTTATTTCCTTCATGAGTTCGGAGTTTCTCCTCTCACATGAGATTTTGATGTTCTCTGTTTCTTTCCCAGAGAACCTGGAACCAGCAGCATCAGGTGGATTAGGCCCTTTCTCTGCCTCTCTGATGGGTTTTTTGGTTAGCTTGCAGTACGCTTACCCTTCTGGTTTTACAATCACGCTGTAGGTCGAGCCCCGTCTCGTTGAGAGCTGGGTTTGTGCTCATTCAGCCAAGGTAAACTACTGCTAGCCCGTTCCAGCATTGGAACATGCTGTAAGTCGACCCCCCTTCTCGGATTGAGAACTAGGTATGTTGCTCCCACAGCTAAGTAAATTAATGCTAGCTGTTCCAGCATTGGAACATACTGCAGGTCGAGCCCCCTTCTCGTTTGAGAACTGGTTGTGTTGCTCCCTCAGCTGAATAATTTTGCTAGCTGTTCCACCATTGGAACATTTTGTAGGTCGAGCTCCCTCTCGATTGAGAGCTGGATGTTTGCCCCCTCAGCTACAGATTTACTGCTAGCCACTCCAGCATTATAAGCCTTAGATTGAGTTGATGACTTCTCAAACATAGCGTTTTGGGATGCGCCATTTACATCTATGGGCTGCTCTTTCAGAGTGCAACGAGAACCCCTTAGAACGGTATTTTTAAATACCATGTTAGTAAGTGTGCACGTAAAGTCTTTGAGTACACTTTCTACAATCCACATAGCTGGTAAGTGTGCACGTTATGCTTTGCCCCCTTTCTAAAATCCACATAAGTGGTAAGTGTACACGTTATGCTTTGCCCACTTTCTAAATACTCCCGTATGTTAGAGCTCGCCCACAGCTCTCGTGCTCTTTCGTTGGGTTTAAACCCCGGTTCCGCCTTGGGCACCACTCCTGCTATGTATCCTCTGGATACCTACTTAAACAGGGTGTTGCTACTAGGGGTCTGTTGAGACGGTTCCTTCAGCTCATGCAAAGAGAAACGTGCGGTAGCCTCTGTGTGATAGGTCAAGACTAGTATGATTCTAGGCTCTTAGGATTCCCTTAAAGGAATCTATTCCTGATTCAAGCCTTGAGCTCTACCCCGGCCCCAGGAGTCTGGCCCTACCGCTTGGCTCTACCGGAAACTTTTGTCTTTTAGGAGCGCTTGTGCTCCTAATTTAAAAAATTTAGGAGCACGGTCAAAAATTTAGGAGCTCCTTCTAATCAGTAATCAAAAATTCTGATAAAAAATGAACCTTCCCATTACGAGGTGATAGATGACTCCTTAAAGTGATTTATAGGGAATTTTGTTTTTAACCTTTGTAATGGCATTTTTCTAACTTAATTAAAAGTATGTCATCTTTTATGTCAAAATAAAAAAAAAAATATTTATAAGCTTTTTAAAATTTCTATTCAAAACAATATAAAAAGTAGAATAAGACTAGTACAATCAACACTGAAATCGTTATTTAAGAGAATAATTGTGCCTACCAGAGACCATGGCACAGAAGAACACACCAGTTGCTTGTATGGTATTTCAGACATTTTAAACTGCAGCTCAGAGGTCGCTGAGTGCAATTAAATTCATAATTCCAATGGTTTGAGCGTTAATTGTTTTAATATAACAATGTTTGAATATACGAAGTATTTCAATAAAATAAATAAGATGCTTTAACGTCAAATTTCAACTAAACTAGACCGATGCAGCTGGCGTCCAGTCACTGATTTGTCTCACGAATCATTCATTCAATGGTCGTTCGTGAGCAGCTGATCTCCGGAATCATGTAGCGTGACTGTCTTTATGAATGTATTGAATCAGTTGACCTCACTAGAAATTCGTTAAAACACAGTTCATTTCCTAAGGTATCACCGTCTTGTGGTTTGAATGCGATTGCGCAGCGGGCTCAAGCGTTCCTTTCTTTTTTCTACTATTTTCGTTGATGAAATGGAGGCAAAATAGGCAATTGTGTTGTTGTTCAGACAATATAAGTCACTTATATTAACCTTCTCGCTATGAACTGTTGTTTAATCAATATCACATCTGCAACTCCCTTAATAATCCATTAAAAAAAGCCTTCACTCATCTTTAGTTTTATATCCCGATCTCACAAAACTCCCTTATATCGCCTAAGCTCCTTACACTGCACAATGGATCTCTTATTTACACTCAGTCTACACTTCGTTGGTTATAATGAGAGGATATACGTCTGTGATACATTACTCAACGCTGCAAAAACCCGTTTACATAGTAGGAGACACCTTGGAAATAGCTCCCTCAGTGCAAACACAAATATGCGGATCGGGTCAGTCGCACAGCTGCTCCTAAATATTATTTCATAGTCGCACGCAGTAGCAGTAAGCCCTGACCCGGTAGTATTTTGGGGTATGTCAGCCTAGGACTTTGGCCGTCGGAATAAACGTCTAATGTCCCAGGGGCAACTCCCATGGCTATGGTAAAGTTGGAACTTAGTGCTCTCCATGGTTTCTGGCATGCACCGTAGTGGCGCTCAGAATTCCCGTAGCACTCCCATCAGCATGTTTCGTGCGGTATTCGTTCTCCATAGCGACCCCTATAGGATGCAGTTCGAAGTTCCCATGAAAGAGAATGTCTCAGGTTTCTTATGTAACCATGGTTCCCTGAGTAAGTAATGAGACACTACGTCCTCTAGTTTCGTGCCATGCTGCGCGCACAAGCTTCATACGAAGAAGTGAATGATGTGTAGCTCCCGGCTCCTATTTATACTATAGTCGCACCGGTTGTGACGTCATGGCTGTCGCCGGCCAATTAGTTGGTGTTTTTTCAATGTATGCTCAGACACGGGTCACAACGAGGCATTCCCCACAGCGACCCCTAGAGGACGCAGTTGTCACTTCTCACCGCTACTCGGGAACAGGTGATTTGTTTTATCATAGCACCCCTAGTGGTAATTTTAGAAAAAAGTTTATTCATAGATTCAGTGTTTTTTAGCATTCATTGATATACCATTATAAGTAGATTATATATATATGTATGTATTTTTTAATATATAGTTTTTAGTTTTAGTTCAGTAGATTTACCATTACCTATGACTACTTAAACCCACTGTTACATTTGACCAGTAGGTGGCACTGCAAACAAATTTACATGGTATTCACAGACCACTGTGGCAATAATACACCTCATCAAAGGTCATTTAGCCTATAGAGTTGGGGAAATTATAAGAAAACTAAAAGATATGAAAACAGATGCCTATGTACCTTGGACTAAAGAGAGAAACCATATTTCCAAATGTTTGTTTTACAGGGAGAGATGGGAAAATTAGGAGAACCAGGACCTGAAGGAGAGCCCGGTATTAAGGTTCCCTTGTACACCAAATCATTACCTTTTAAATATAAAACAACTCATGCAATGACTTGCATGCTTTAGTAAGGTTTGATCATAATTATTTCAGTTACAACAGAAAATCTCATTCATGCTCATGGCCTAATTAACCCTATATATCAGGTTACTTACATGTTTCATTTTTTAATGGGACAGGGTAGACCAGGAGTCCCTGGAGGAACCAGATTTAAAGGTCAAAAGGTAAACTGAGTTCCCTAACGATTAGTCTAATACTATAACATTGAATGTCACAACAAACTTAGCATAGCATTGATTAACTACAGCATAGACTATGGCGGATTAGCATCCATCTTAGCAAAGTCATGAAGTTTATGATCATTTAGGGACTGCAGGGTGTTTCAGGGAGCAGAGGACAGGACGGCACTCACGGTGCAACTGTAAGAGCCACACATACACAATTTTATACAGAATGCCCTGTTAGCTCGCTGCATTAGCCACTAAAAGTAATTTGTGTTACAGGGATCGATTGGACCACCAGGATCAGATGGAGATAGAGGACCTCAGGGTCCCCGGGTAAGACCTACTCTTATTTTTTCATGCTTTGTTAGACAATCTTTGTACTGACATGGACAAAGCAATTGATTAAATCTGATGTCTGAACAGGGTTTACAGGGAAGGCCTGGTGCACCAGGAATCCAAGGTCCCGTTGGAAAAAGTGTGAGTTTTATTTTCCTTTCCTGATTGACAGGATTTCCAAACCCTTCAGTCTCTTAGTTATGTAACTCTCCATCTTGTGGTATATTTAGCTGTTAAAAATGTCATAGTTTGCCAATTCTGACATTACTGTCTAAGAATATGACCTACAGCACAATGCTATTAAATACTTTTTAAAGGGGGAACCAGAGAGCTTGGGTCTCACTGGCAAACCTGGAAAGCCTGGAATCAGAGTAAGTAATGATTTCATAAAATTCCGACCAATTTTTTTATATTACATGACATCCAGTTCTTTAGATCAGACTTTGTCCAAATTTGGATATTTGTTTTTTTCTGTGCTCTTTTATTGCAACTGGCAATGAATTTTATATGGCTAGTTCAGTCTTAATAGTTTTTTTTTGTTGTTGAGATATTGTGTTGTGGTCTGTTTTCCTCAGGGTGTCAAAGGCAGAGAGGGTTCAAAAGGGCTTCACGGCAGTCCTGGAGAGAAGGTTAGTGGTTTTGTAAAATGTACCAGTCACGTCATGTGACACACCATATGATGTAAATGTAATGCAATAAAAACCTGAAAACATTATTAGCTACGTTTAACAGTAATCAGCAGCAGAAGCAAAAGTTTCCTTTCATTTTTGTTTTCAAATCAAACCTCCTTTCATTCACAAGCCATATGTTCTACTGTCTGTTCTCTTCTTATAATTTATATCCAAATGCATTTTCCAAAAGTGGTCCTCAGGGGCCCAAAGGAAAACCTGGTCTGCCAGTAAGTGCCTTATAGGGTTGTATATATTTAAATTTTTTCCTCATTCATTAACATTAAACTGTAGGTTCAAAAACTTTCAATCTATCGATTTCTCTGTCTAGGGTCCTCGAGGCCTACCAGGAGAGAAGGACTACAGAGGACCTGCTGTAAAGCATACAT